>CAWUFW010028934.1:0-20145 GCA_963921515.1 Calotriton arnoldi | reverse complement strand
TTTTCTTAGCCCCTTGACGAATCCCCCAAGCTTTTAGGATAGGAGCTGACCTGAAAAGAGGAACTTTTTGGAAAATTTCGTAAGATTCAAGAAACGCCCAAAGTTATAAGCACATCAAAAATGCTTTTCCTATGGAAACGTGGTCCTAACTATAACTACCTACTGGCGACTGCCAGTAGGTAATATATATAATATATATATATATATATATATATATATATATATATATATATATATATATATATATATATATATTACCTACTGGCGGTCGCCAGTAGGTAGTTATAGTTAGGACCTAGTTTCCATAGGAAAAACGTTTTTTGATTTGCCAATATCTTTGGCGCCGTTTGATGATTCTTCGCAAAAGTTTTAAAACTAATGGGGCGCTCCGGTCAGGTCCTGTCTTTAAAGTTTCGGGTTGATTCATCAAGCGGCGGCCGAGAAAAAGGGGGTCCCAAAATGCGTTTTCTCCATGTTAATTTCCATAGGAAACTTTAGACAAAGCTACAGCCCGTACTGCTGAACAGAATTACGCCAAATTTGGCAAAAGGGTAGCTCTTGGTTCAGAAAGTGTGCTTTTTTAAAATGGCGTAAATACTTTCCAGTAGTTCCTGAGAAATTCAAAAATGATAAATGTCGATATCTGGTGGCCGAGGAGGATTCAAGGAACCCTCCCGAGCACGAGCTTCATTCTGATTGGCTGCCAACACTCCAAATCAAAATGTGTTGGCAGCCAATCATGGTGACCTTCTGGAAAACCGAGTCACAAGAAAAAGGAGATGAAAAAAAGGATAAGAAACAACAAAAGGGGGCCGGTAGAAACACCCTCATGGGCCCCCTCAAGCCCTGGGGACCACTACCTCCCCGGGGCTGTAACTAATAGTAACTGTGGGGGGCCCGAGCTTCCCCCACACTGCCCTGGGGACCCCCACCCTCCCCCGGGGCACTAATTGTTTAAATACGGGGGGTCCGTTGTGGACTCCCGGGCCCCAGGGACCATCACCTGTGCAAATGATGGGAGGGGAGGGCCGTGCGGCTCCCCTCCCCCAGGAGCCCTAGATGGCCCTGGGGACTGCCAGGGCCAGCCTCCAGTAATGACCCGCGGTGCCCACGTACGGGACATTGCAGCTTGCAATGGCAGGGCAGGAGAGTCCTGTCATTGCAAACTCTGCTTTGCTTCGTGGAAGCGAGAGCAGGAAAACCTGCTCTCGCTTCCACAAAGCAAGGCAGTATTGTTTTTGGAGAAGGGGAGCTGCATGTCAGCAGCTCCCCTTGTCCAAAAGCAAGGCCGGCTCCTGCAGGAGGGCGGGGAGCCGGGCTGGGACCACGGGGGCGGTGGGGCTCCCCCTGCTGTCCCCAACGTGAGGGCCGGCCCTGGAGTGATGGGGTCCCCGGGGCCAGACGTGACCTGGGGAGGGGGTCCACATGGCCTCCCCTCCCTCTATTAATTATTTACATTTTTTAAGAAAAAATAAGGATGGGTCCCTGGGGGATGGGGTGGGACCCCGGGGCCAAAAAATTGGCCACAGGAGTGTGGGGGCCACGCAGCCCCCCCTCCAAAAGTAATTTAAAAAAAAGCAGGTAGCAGGCCTTGGGGGATGGAGTCCGGCGAGACCAAAAAGAGGCCCAGGAAGGGGGCCGCGCGGCCCCACTCCCGTCAAAAAATAAACGGAGGCCAGGCCCTGGGGGATGGGGTCCCCCTGGGTCAAAAATGGCCCAGGAAGAGCCACGTGGCCCCCCTCCCATAATAAAAATAAAATAAAAAAATGAGGCACAGCCCCGGGGGATGGGGTCCCGGGGCACAAAAAGGCCTCGGGAGGGGGGCCGAGCGGCCCCTTCCCGTATTTTTTATTTTATTTTTTTTAATGGGTCAGACCCTGGGGGATGGGGTCCCCAGGGCCCATAAAATATTAATAGAAGGGGTGCCACACAGCCCCCCTTCTAATAAAAAAATAAAAATCAGAAGCCGGCATCTCGCTGGAGGCCCTGCCCCCTCCCTGCACCACTATGCAAACGCACCTCCTGGCGTGTTGTGGATTGGGGGATTAAGTCCCCTTGAATCCTAAGGGTCCTTAGGGGCCAACTCAGCCCACCAGGGTACCTCCAGTAAGCCCCACACAGCAGGATTGCTGAGAGGTGGTCCGAGGCCACACCCCTTTTTACACCACTCTGCAAACGTGCCTCTTGGCGCACTGCTGGTGAGAGCGATGAGGGTCCTCTTGTGTCCTGAGGGACCTCGGGACTGAAAGCGGACTTCATCCCCGAGCAGCAGGTGCGCCAGGAGGCAGCGTTTGCAGAGAATGGTGTAAACGGGGGCATGGCCCTCGGACCATCTCTCAGCAATCCAGCTGTGTGGGGATTACTTGGAAGTACCTGGTGGGCTGAGTTGGCCCTCAGGGACCCTCAGGAGGCAAGGGGACTTCATCCCCCAACCAGAGAGCGTGCCAAGAGGTGTGTTTGCAGACTGGTGGACAAAGGGGGCGTGGCCTGTATTCAGCCTTCCTCAGCAATCCCACTGTGTGGGCCGCACTGGAGGTAACAGGCAGGCTAGTTGGCCCCTAACCACCCCCAGCAGCGAAGGGGACTCTTAATCCCCATCGAAGAGCGTCAGCCAGGGAGCGCATTTGCAGACTGGTGGGCAAAGGGGGCGTGGACACTATGAGAACTTAACAATGCTGATGTGTAGGACTTACTGGAAATAATAGGAGGGGTAGTTGGCCCCCAGGTGTGCCAGGGGCCAACTACCCAACCTGTTACCTCCGGTAAGTCCCACACAGTGGGATTGCTAAGAGGTCTTCGGAGGCCTTGCCCCCTTTCTCCACCACTCTGCAAACGCTCCTCCCCTGGCACACTACGGGTTGGGGGTGAAGTCCTCTTTTCTCCTGAGGGACTTTGGGGGCCAAGAAGCCCTCCTGGTACCTCCTCTAAGTCCCTAAGCAGTGGAATTCCTGAGCAGTGGTCAGAAATGCCCAGCACTCTTTTCTCCACCTCTCTGCAAACGCGACTACTAGTTAAAGAAGCATTTGCAATGTAATAGGTTTCGAATCTGCGAGAGGTTTGAGCTATTTGCGTTTGTAAATGTAAAAGGGTTTAATTCATGTTTCTCGGGAGTGTGAGTGAATGTAGGTTGTGTGTATGTGGAATTATGTGGTACGTACGTGCAGTGAAATTATGTGAATAGAAAGTATGTGGTATTTAGTGTATAGGAATTATGTAGAGTGGGATTATGTGAGGCGGAGAGTAATTGTGTGGCATGATAGTCTGTGTTGTGGAGTGGTAACCTCAGGGTTTAGTCCTCTCATTTCCATAGAAGCTAAACTATAAACTCAATGAGACAAAAAAAGAAGGAACCACTGAGGAGCACTTCTGGACCTAGTCAGAGGTATGAGCTGGGCCACTGGAATTATGTGACTGTTTGGCTGCACCGGTTTTTGCAGTTATACACTTTCCGCATTTGCCACATAATCCATCATCTGCTGCATAATCTTCAGATTTGAACAAAACAAACCTTGTTCCTAGCTCAAAGGGCACCAAAAATGCTGGCGACAGAAGTGTTACAGCGTGGTGGAAGACCCTTTGAAAACCTAGAATGGTCACCTGTTACTTATTGCTAAAAGTGGGTATTAGATTGGTACTAATGGTGGCTGGAAACCACTCTTGCTTCTTTCTGAGCCTCCTCTTTGCCTCTTTCTGCACATTTCTGTTGCTTCTTTCTGCACCTTTTCTTTCTTTCTTCACTCCTTCTTCCCTCTTTTCTGCACCTCTTTTTGCTTTCTTTCTGTGCCCCTGTTCCCTCATTTGGCACCTCTCCTACCTGTTTCTGCAATCTCTCTCTTGCCTCTTTTTCTGCACTTCTCTTGCTCCCCTTCCTGCACCTCTGCTGCTTCTTTCTGCACTTCTGTTGCCTCTTCCTGCACTTCTGTTGCCTCTCTTATGCACTTCTCTTTGCTTCTTTCTGCACCTCTGTTGCTTCTTTCTGCACCCCTCTTGCCTCTTTCTGCACCTTTCTTCCCTCTTTGTGCACCTCTGTTCCTTCTTTCTGCACTTCTCTTGTCTCTTTTTGCACCCCTCTTGCCTCTTTCTGCACTTCTGTTGGTTCTTTTTGCACTGCTCTTAGCTTCTTTCTGCACCTCTCTTGCAAATTTCTGCACCCCTCTTGCCTCTTTCTGCACACCTCTTCCTACTTTCTGCACCTCTCTTGCCTCTGCACGTACCCCCTGTTCCCTCTTTCTGCACCTCTTTTGCCTGATTCTGCAACTCCTCTTGCCTCTTTCTACAGTTCTCTTGCCTCTCCTTCTGCACCTCTGTTGCTTCTTTCTGCACTTCTTTTGCCTCTTTCTGCACCTCTCTTGCTTCTTTCTGCACCCCTGTTGTCTCTTTCTGCACCACGTCTTCCCTCCTTCTGCACCTCTCTTCTCTTCTTTCTGAACTTCTCTTGCCTCTTTCTGAACCTCTGTTGCTTCTTTCTGCACTTCTCTTGCTCTTTCAGCGCCTCTTCCCGCCACTTTCAGCACCTCCTGTTGCTTCTTTCTGCACTTCTCTTCCTTCTTTCCGCACCCCTCCTGCCTCTCTCTGTACACTCTCTTGCCTCTTTATGCCACCCTCTCCTACCTCTTTATGCAACCCCTCTTGCCTCTTTTTGCACCTCTGTTGGTTCTTTCTGCACTGCTCTTGCTTCTTTCTGCACCCTCACTTGTCTTCTCTTTCTGCACTTTCCTTGCTTCTTTCTACACCTCTGCTGTTCTTTCAGTTCCATTCCCTTGCCTCTTTCTGCACTTCTCTTGCTTGTTTCTGCACCTCTCTTGCGTCTTTCTGTACCTCTGTTGCCTCTTTTCTGCACCTCACTTGCTTCTTTTTCTGCACTCCTCTTGCACTCTTTCTGCACCTCTCTTCATGCACCTCTCTTGCCTTTCTGCACCCCTGTTCCCTCTTTCTGTGCCTTTTCCTGCCTGTTTCTGCACCTCTCTTTGCCTCTTTTTCTGTACCTCTGTTGCTTCTTTCTGCACTTCTCTTGTCTCTTTTCTGCACCGTTCACGCCTCTTTCAGCACACTTCTGTTGCTTCTTTCTGCACTCCCTCCCGCCTCTTTCTGTACCCCTCTTGCCTCTATGTGCACCTCTCCTACCTCTTTTTGCACCTCTTGCCTCTTTGCACCTCTGTTGGTTCTTTCTGCACTGCTCTTGCTTCTTTCTGCACACTCTTTGCAAATTTCTACATCCCTCATGCCTCTTTCTGCACCCTTCTTTCCCTTTTTCTCCACCTCTCTTGCTACTTTTCTGCACTTCTCTTGCTTCTTTCTGCACTGCTCTTGGTTCTTTCTAGACACTCTCTTGCACATTTCTGTATCCCTCTTTGCCTCTTTCTGTGCCCCCCTGTTCCCTCTTTCTGCACCTTTTCTTGCCAGTTTCTGCACCTCTCTTGCCTCTTTCGGCACCTCTGTTGCTTCTTTCTGTACTTCTCTTTGCCTCTTTCTGCACCCCTCTTGCCTCCTTCAGCACCTCTGCTGCTTTTTTCTGCACTTCTCTTAGCACTATGCCACCCCTCTTGCCTCTTTCTGTATCCCTTTTGCCTCTTTGTGCACCTCTCCTGCCTTTTTCTGCACCTCTCTTGCCTTTTTCTGCAGTTCTCTTGCCTCTTTCTGTAACCTCTTTTGCTTCTTTCTGCACTTTTCTTGCCTCTTTCTGTACCCCTCTTTGCCTCTTTCTGCATCTCTGTTGCGTTCTTTGTGCACTTCTGCACATCTGTTGCTAACTTTCTGCACTTCTCTTTGCTTCTACCTTTTTGTACACAAATTTACAGAGTATGCTGTTTGAAACACAGGTATTCAAGTGTTTGTTTATTTTTATGTGTAACATGTCACTAGGTAAAAGCAGAGACACACGCATGCACACCTTCACAAACTTGGTCAGACTTACAAAAGTGATATGCTTAGGATTGCTGTTTTTATATTTGATAGGCCTAACATTCCTGAGCAGTCGATGAATATTGAACCTTCAAGAGTAGTGCGTGAGGTTTGAGACATCTTGGGAGATGGATTAGTGATTTGGCTACTTTGTATGAGTCTGTTGTAAGGGTACAGTCAAAGTAGGCCTCTTTCTGTACCTCTGTTGGTTCTTTCTGCACATCTCTTTGCTTCACTTTCTGCACCTTTCTCCCTCTTTCTGGACTTCTGTTGCCTCTTTCTGCACTTCTCTTGCTTCTTTCTGTGCCTTTCTTCCTCTTTTCTGCACATGTCCTACCTATATAGGCATATTTTCTGAAATTAGCATTTAAAAAACCATAGAAATTCACTGAAAAACCCAGAGGTTTCATGGACGTTATGGTTAGAAATTAGCATTTAAAAAACCTTTGAAATTCACTGAAAAAACAGAGGTTTCAGGGACGTTACAGTTAGAAATTAGCATTTAAAAAACCTTTGGAAATTCCCTGAAAAAACCACAGGTTTCCAGGGACGTTATAGTTAGTTGGACATTTCACTCGTACAAAACCAGAAGAAATTCAGCCGTTATAGTTAGGCTGAGCTAACTATAACTCACGCCCCGCAAAGCACTGCTGATGACGTCACATATGACATCACTCATTACATGGTCAGTGACATCACTGATGACATCACTGATGACATCTCTAATGACATCACTGATGACATCATCCACGTGATCATCTGATGCACCTCCTCACACCCTAATATAGCCTTTGAGACACCCCCTCTAAAATGCAGACTACCATTTCTCCCGAAACCATAGACACACCAATACCAAAGTTGGTACACACCCACTGACTGACTCCTGAGGTCTCACACACATCCATTCACTCACCCATACAGTCACTCATACATGCAGTCACTCATCAATACAGCCAACTATCATATGCACTCATACACCTATGCAGACACTCACACACTGCCACTCACCCATAAGAGTTACTCACACACCTAGTCAGTCATGCAAAAGAATCAATCTCACACTCCCATTTAATCACCTATACAGATATACACACACCAGCTCACTTATTCATACAGATACCAACACATACTTAATCTCTTATACAATCACTGACACAAGCACACACTCCTCCATACAGCCACTCTCACAATCATTCACTCTCATATATAGTCATTTATATAGTCCAACACTCACATATACTGCCTTTCACATATGTACTTACTCACACATGTACCACTGAGACATCCATTCACTCACCAACACACCCATACACACACACCCATACAGCTCTTCACAGATGTACTATTGAACCCATACACCCAGTGAATCACCCACTCACACATCTATGCACAGAGTCACACCCCCACCCACACAGGCACTCCAGGCACCCATACAGATACTCAGACAACCAATCAATAACCCATATAGATACTCATGTAGGTACTCACTAACCCATGCAGCTGCTTGCACACCAACTGACAGACTGATACAGACATTCACACAGTTTAGTCACTAACCCATGCATTCAGTGCAAGACACGTTTAATCCCTCACTTATACAGTCCAGTCATGCACCTACTAAATCACCCATTCAGACACTCATACACCCACTCATTGCTTCAATACACCTTCAGGAATATATATATATATATATATATAAAACATATTTAAACTTTGCAGAAGCACTGCAGTCACTGGATGATGTCATCAGTGATGTCATTTGAGATGTCATCAGTGATGTCACTGACCATGCCATGAGTGATGTAACATGTGACGTCATCAGCAGTGCATTGCTTGAGGACGCGAGTTATAGTTAGCTCAACTAACTATAGCGGACGAAAATTTCTCTGGTTTTGTACGCAGTGAAATGTCCAACTAACTATAACGTCCCTGAAACCTGTTTTTTCTAGTGAATTTCTAAGGTTTTTTTAAATGCTAATTTCCCAACTATAACGTCCCTGAAACCCATAGTTTTTTAAGTGAATTTCAAAGGTTTTTTAAATGCTAATTTCTAACTATAACGTCCCTGAAACCTCTGGTTTTTTTCAGTGAATATATATATAGGGGTTTGTAAGATACTCCTCCCTGTAGGGCATGCAAGTTTGGCATCAGTAAAACATCCCACAGCAGGCCATTTGATGCAAAGCCCACTAGAAATCCAGGAATCCCTCACATGTAAAACCGAGTTTGCCATCTGTGTGCTGGAGTGCTCTTGTGGACTGCGTGTACGTGGGTAGCACGAAACTGCAGGGTCCACAGAGTGGATTCTCCAGCACTTACGGGCCATAACAAATTTGGATGTAACTTATCTCGGTGGCCCGCCACTTCAAGAGGAAGTCCACGGCAGCGATTTGGAGCAACTAAAATTCTATGTCGTGGACTCGGTCCCAATACTAAGACAAGGTGGCAATAGGGAGGGGCAATCCTGAGGAAACTGGAAACTCAGGTACATTTTGGAGCTAGACAGCCAAAGCCCACAAGGCCTCAATACAACAGAGGACCTGTACACTTGGCTATAATAGTGCCTCGGCCCTGAGGATAGATCCTCACTATCAGTAACAGAATCAAAAAAATAGACTGCACTCCTTAATCCCTGTACATAACCTTCCTTTTCTAATTTTTCTAGAAGAATAGTTTTTAAGTAAATGCACTTTTTTGGCACTTAGACACTTTATTGGCAATGGTAGGCAATATTGAGAGGTTTACTAGATGCAAATCAGCACTTTATTGCATGTTTCACAAAAGGATGCACTTTACAATCATAGCAGGAGAACAAACAGCCCACTTGGGCAGTATTGAGTTTTGCACACTGTTTTAGGTCTGGATTTTTTTTAATTGAACATTTTGATGATACAAACAGAGCACACAAATTAGAACCCCAAGGGGACAAATTTCAAAACATGTATTATATTGTAAGTCTGTAGCATTGGGCTATTTTAAGTGGTTGCCTCAAAAAATGTTCTTAACAATGTGTAGTATATTTATTGTATTTATACAGATAATCAGCATATTTATTAAGCGCATGGTTAACATTTTTCTGTCCAGATTTAGAAATGTGTAATTTGGCTGCTAAAATTGTATTATCACACATTGTGTTAAATGGGACTCGGAATGATAGTCTGTTGTCCACAGCCTCCGTCTAGGCACTTAGCACTTTAAATCTGGGGAGGCCTCGGAGGCGGCCGCACATGTGATCAAGGCCTGCAAAGGCCGAAACGCGCCATGGCGGCACAGCGCATCAACGAGTAAAGATAACTTTGCACAAAGAAAGTGGAGTCCGTTCCTGCTTCTGGTACCTAAGGTTCAGGGAATCGCGGAAGAACGAAGGATTTGCTTTCGATATATATATATATATATATATATATATATATTATTATTATTTTTTACCAAAGCAATTGCTCTTGCAAGAACCTCGTGGGAGCCAGACGCATAATCCCCTGCATAGAGTCTGAGGGGACTGTACTTCCTGTTTGGCTCTCTCAAATAATTGTGAGATTGTCATACATTCAGAATTAGCAGTGTTTTCTTGTAAGTTTGAAGAAAATAAGACATTAGAGTTGTGGATTTAGTTAGCAAAATAGACTATGTATTGCTCCATTGAAGATATAAAGCAAGTATTTGTTTTTATGGCCTCACTGAGGCACCCGCAAAGACACTCATGAGTGCTCCTGAGGAGGAGGAAACACACCCCAAGGAAGGATTGTGATTGGTTCATATGAATATTTTTGTTTAGAAAAATAAGATTCCATTCTTTTTGCTTTATTTCCATATTGGATTTTGGTGGGGATAGACATATCTGGCTTGCTCTCTTTCTCTGTTTGCCATCCAATACAGAGATGTCTTTCATCCAGATTCTAATGAGCAGCTTGGGGCAGTTGCACATTCAGCTCACTCCTACCTCTGCCTGCCAAAGAATCCTTGGTGTCACAGTTCTTTGACAAGAGGCCAGGTGGCAAAAAGTTTCTGGCAAAGTATGCCAATCTGTAAACTTTGCAAGAAGGAGTTCAGCCGGGTAAGCAGAAACAAACTGTATAGTATGAATACCACTATAGTCTATGTGAAGCGACTTGGCCTCTCCAATGAGACCTCTCTCGCGGCTCGCTAGGTTTGCATAGCAGGGTGTGTGGAGGGACTGGCCTCTCCAATGAGACCTCTGTTTCAGATCACAGATATGAATAGTAGGGTGTGTGGTGGAACTGGCCCTTTCTTCTGAGACCTCTCTCTGTAATAAAGGGTGTGCATAGTAGGGTGAGAGGAGAGACTGCCTCTACGCTGGACACTCTCTCTCAAATGACAGGCATACGTAGTAGGTGTGTGGATGGACTGGCTTCTCCCTTTCAGACCTCTCTCTCAGATAACAGGTATGTGTCATGATCTGTGGGAAGGGACTGTTCTCTCTGTTCTGACCGTTCTCTCAGATGACGGGTGTGTATAGTAGTGCATGGGGAGGGAGTCTCCTCTCTTGTCAGACCTTTCTCTCAGATGACAGGGTGGCATAGTAGGTGTAATATGGGGAGTGACAGGCTTCTCCTTCCAGACCTCTCTCTCAGATGGCAGGTGTGTGTAGTAGTGAGTGTGGAGCAACTGTCCTCCCCTTTCAGACCTCTCTGTCAGGTGACACAGGTTTGCATAGTAGGGATTAATCGCTGAAGGAACTGGCCTCTCTACTGAGACCTCTCCCTGCAATGATGGGTGTGCGTAGTAGGGTGTGGGGAGGTACTGGGCTCTCCCATCAGATCTCTCTCTCTGATGACAGGTGTGCGTAGTGATCTGTGGCGAGGGACTGGCCTCTTCTTTCAGACCTTTCTCTCAGATGACAGGTGTCTCATAGTAGGGTGTGGGGATGGATGGCCTCTCCCTTTCAGACCTCTCTCTCAGAGGACGGATATGCAGAGGGATCTGTGGGGAGGGACTGTTCTCTCGCTTTTCCGGCCCCCTCAAATGACAGTGTGAGTGTGTTGTAGTGTGTGCGGAGGGACTTGCTCCTCCTTTCAGACCCCTCTGTCAGATGATGGGTGTGCGTAGTTTGAGGTGGGGAGGGGCTGACCTCTCCCTTTCAGATCCCTCTCTCAGATGACAGGTGTACGTAGTTTGGTGTGGGGAGGGACTGGCCTCTCCTTTCAGACCTCTAGCTCTGATATGTGTGAGTGTAGTAGAGGGTGTGGGAAGAGCCTTAATGCTACTTACACCTCTTTCCAAGCCAACGGGCGTGAAGAGTAGACTTTGATAAACACCATCTCCAGTAAGTACTCCTTTCTACAGTAACAAGTGTGCATACCAGAGTGTATTCAAATATCACCCACTCCCTTCCTGATTTTTTCACGATCCCGCGAGACTCTCGGGCGAGATTGCAGCATTTAGAAAAAAATAGAATGTACCTTCTGTTCATCACAGTAATTATCTCGTTACACACTGCTTCTCAAAAACAAGTGACCACAATGTGCATTCCTACTAATAGAGTGTACTGAGAACACATCTACTCTTTTATACTAAGCAGGCAGGATTGCAAGGGTCGTTGAAAACAGTATACATTTATTTTTCTTCACAGTAGGTATCCTTTGGACGCCTCCACTTTAAATCTAGGGGGACTCACATGCCTTTCTGCTGCCCCTCGCATCGCTTTTTTACTTAATTTCCACAACACCTCCAATTTTTCACAGTAAGATAGTAATGGCTGCCATTTAATTTTCAAAATTCCAATGGCCAGCCAATCAGCGTCGAGCAGATGACTTGCAGAAGGCTCTCACTCCCACAAGAGTGTGACAGTAAGAATTGTCCTCTCAACCAAATCACAGGTCTCCATTTTCGAATTCACGCTCTTTGCGTGGATGCTGCCGTGGAGACTATCGCGAGCCCAACTGTCAAATATATAATTTGTTTTTTACCCTTAATATCTCAAGAACTACTGAACTAATTTACACCAAACATGCAAAAAGCACAATCTGTGGATGAAGATCTATCTTGCTGCTTAATTTAGTGCAACTCCTTTCCAGTAGTTTTTGCTGTAGCCCATCTTTGAGAAGTCTATGGAAAATGCAAGGGGGATTTTGCATTTTAGGACCCCTCTTATTTTCTAAGCCCCCTCGCTTCACAGATCACACCAAAACTTTCCAGGAAGGAGCTGAGTTGTTTTTGAGATATTAAGGGATATATATATATATATATATATATATATATATATATATATATTCACTGAAAAACCATAGGTTTTAGGGAAAGTTATAGTTAGTTGGACATTGCACTCGTACAAAACCCGAAAAATTCCCCCGTTATAGTTAGTTCAGCTAACTATAACTTGCGCCCGCAATGCCCTGCTGATGACGTCACATATTACATCACTCATGACATGGTCAGTGACATCACTGATGACATCACTGATGACATCTCAAATGACATCACTGATGACATCATCCAGTGACTGTGTTTCTGTAAAGTTTAAATATGTTTAATATATATAGGGAAAGGCGTATTGAAGAATGAGTGGGTGTATAAGTGTCTGAATGGATGATTTAGTAGGTGCGTGACTGACTCTATAAGTGAGTGATTAAATGTATCTTACTGAATGCTTTGGTTAGTGACTAAACTGTGTGAATGTCTGTATCCGTCTGTCTGTTGGTGTGTAAGCGGCTGCATGGGTTTGTAAATAGCTACATGAGTGTCTACATGGGTTATTGATTGGTTGTCTGAGTATGTGTATGGGTGCCTGAGTGTTTGTGTGGGTGGGGTGTGTGTGACTCTGTGCATAGATGTGTGAGTGGGTGATTCACTGGGTGCATGGTTTCAAGAGTGCATCTGTGATGGACTGTATGGGTGGGTGAGTGTGTGTATGGGTGTGTTAGTGAGTGAATGTATATATCATTTGTACATGTGTAAGTAACTACATATATAAAAGGCAGTATATATGTGTGTTAGAGTATATAAATGTCTATAAGTGAGAGTGTGTGATTGTGAGAGTGGCTGCATGGATGAGTGTTTGCTTGTATCAGTGATTGTATAAGAACGTAAGAATGTGCTAGTATTTGTATGACTAAGTGAGCTGGTGTGTGTATAACTGTATAGGTGAGTAAAGGGTAGTGTGAATAATTATTTGTATGAATGACTAGGTGTGTGAGTACCTCTATGGATGAGTGGCGGTGTGTGAGTGTCTATATAGGTGTATGAGTGCATATGATAGTCCTGTACTGAGTAACCATAAGTATGAGTGACTGTACGGGTGAGTGAGTGGATGTGTGTGTAGACCTAAGAATCAGTGAGTGGGTATGTAGTTATTGGTGTTGGAGTCTCTATGGTTTTGAGAATGGCAGTCTGTAATTTAGAGTGGGTGTATCTAAAGTTATGTTAGGGTGTGAGAAGATGCATGAAATTATCACATGGATGATGTAATCAGTGATGTCATCAGTGATGTCATTTGAGATGTCATCAGTGATGTCACTGCCCATGTCATGAGTGATGTAATATGTGACGTCATCAGCAGTGCATTGCGGGGCGCGAGTTATAGTTAGCTGAACTAACTATAACGGGGGAATTTCACGGGTTTTGTACGAGTGCAATGTCCAACTAACTATAACTTTCCCTAAAACCTATGGTTTTTTCAGTGAATTTCTAAGGTTTTTTAAATGCTAATTCCTAACTATAACGTGCCTGAAACCTATGGTTTTTTCAGTGAATTTCAAAGGTTTTTTAAATGCTAATTTCTAACTATAACGTGCCTGAAACTTATGGTTTTTTCAGTGAATTTCAACGGTTTTTTAAATGCCAATTTCTAACTATAACGTGCCTGAAACCTATGGTTTTTTCAGTGAATTTCTTTTTTTTTTTAATTTTAAGTTTTTATTTAGACAGCCAAACATACAAAAACTTATAAAAAAAAATACAGTTAATGTCCATTATTTCTCTTTTTTTCCCTCCCCTCCTACCGATCTGCCCCCCCCCCCCCACCCTCCCCACAAAACCAAAGGATACAGATTTGGGTTAAGCCTTACAGTACGCTAAGCCTTGGAGTTAAATAACCATTTATTTTATTTCTTTATTTATTTATTTATTTATTTATTTTTTCCCCTCCCCCTTTTAAATTAAATCATATCACAACGTAGCTTCATTAATCCAATTGGCAATTGGTGACCAGATATCAAGCCCCCTTTTTTTAGCTCTTAAACCCCTTCTAATGTAAATCGCTTTCTCCCAGCGGTAGGTAGCTAGCAATTTCCCCAGCCAGCAGTGTACAGAAGGAGGTTCTTTGTCTAGCCAGACAGTAGCCAGGCTAAGCCTAAACACCGCCATAGCTGCAAATAGCAACGTCCGATTTGCATTAGTCAGTGTTTGATTGGTTACTCCCAGCAAAATTACTTGAGGCGTGAGATCCACCTCAAACCCCAACATGAGCTTAATATAATTACCCACCTCCCTAACCAGAGTTACTAGTCGGGGGCAAGTTGCAAACATATGCACACTATCGGCGGCGCAAAAACCGCAACGAGAGCAGTGTATACCTGTGGCTCCACCCCATTTGGCTATCCGTGCTGGAGTGATGTACAAATTCAACCAAGTTTTAAAGCATTGAACTTGAAGATTTGCCGAGTAAAATGCAGTCTGGCTCAATACTAAGGAATCCTCACATTCCCCTACCTCTGCATGTACCGTATCATGCCAGCGATTGGTATGTTTAATGAGGTCGTCCTCCATCAAATTGCTAAGGAGTTTACAGAATTTGGAAATAGGTGATGGGACCCCTAATGCCGTTTCCAGTAAGGGAACTTTATAACCCCGGATTGCCTTCTTAGATAAATAATCCCTTATCTGTAAAAATTTAAAGAAGTGGTTATTTTCAATCCCAAATTTCTTCTTGATAATATCAAACGAGTGCATCGTATTGTCCACCATAAGATCACCAATATGCCTTATACCCCTATCCATCCAAATTCTCATATATCCGTCTCGGAAAATTTCCGGCAGAAGGTCGTTATCAGCCAGAGGGGTATATCTATGAATCCTATTTATTTTGAGTTTCTTCCTAACTGCCGTCCAAACCTTGAATGCTCCCAACATAACTTTGAATTTCACTCTCTTAAAATAGGCAAAATCGATATGTCGCATGAGGCAGCCATGGGCCTCCGCCCCTAATACTAACCTATATATTGAGGTGTAAGATGTTTCCTCTGTTGCCACCATCTCTTTCCCCAATAATTCGGCCATCTGTTGTAGAGCTGACGCCCAATAATAAATCTGAAGATTTGGGACAGACCACCCACCCCGATCTCTGGGTAAGGTCATGTATTTTAGCGCTCTACGGGGGCGTTTTCCGGCCCATAGAAATTTCGATATTGCCTGATTAAAAGCAGAAAACCAAGCCTTATTTATTTCAACTGGGATAGCTCTGAAAAAGTATAAAATTTTAGGCAAAAATAGCATCTTAATAACGTTGCACCTTCCTAAAAGAGTGAGGTGTAAACAGTTCATTCTGTTGAAGTCTGATTTAGTTTTGTGTAGTAATGGCTCCAGGTTAATTTGAACAATTTCGTCAATATTAGCAGAGATCTCAACCCCTAGATATCTGGCTTTTCCCACTACCCGTGAGTCATTTAGGCCAACTCTGGAGTTTTTCACAATCAACGTCTTATTCTCATTGAGATAATACCCTGAAATTTTACCAAAATCTATGGCCTCCCTTTCTACCTCTTTAATAGCCTCTAACGGATTAGCTGTTATTATCGCAAGATCATCAGCATATGCTAGGATCTTGGTATCTCCGCCAATAGACTGAACCACCTGTAGCTTATTATTCTCTGTGATTTTCCTAATTAAAGGATCTATATACAACGCAAATAATAGCGGTGAGCAGGGGCACCCTTGCCGTGTACCACGGGTAATTTTAATTACATCAGATATAGAGCCCGTCATGGCTATTCTAGCCACAGGTTCCTGATACATACACCTGATAGCTCCAATGAAGCCTTTGCCCAAACCTCTTCTTTCCATGATTGCCCATAAAAGGGCCAGGAGACCCTATCGAACGCTTTCTCGGCATCAATTAGTATTGCGGCCATAGGGTCTCCTGTAACCCTTGTATAGTCAAAAAGTGTAATTATACGTCGAATATGTTCAATCGTACCTCTACCCGGGACGAACCCATGCTGAAAGGGGGAAACTAACTTCTTGATGACTTCGGCTAGTCTTTTTGCCAAGATTTTAGAATAGATTTTCACATCACTATTAACCAACGTAATTGGTCGGTACGAGCCCAGTTCCTCACAAGGTTTTCCTTTTTGAGAAAAACTATAATATTGGCACATTTCCATGAGTCGGGGGCTACCATATCTAATTGTGCTCTACGAAATACATCCCACAAAAATACAGAGATCTGAGTCTTAAATTTTTGTAAAATTCCCCGGGATTAAATCGGTTCCCGCTGCTTTACCAGATGGAAGGGAATCTATAGCTTCAGTTACTTCCTCAATTGTAATTGGCTTGTCTAAGCTAGCTCTTTCTTCCTGAGAGAGCTGATCCAAAGCTTGCCCTCTTAGGTAGTCTTCTATTTCTTTGTCCCCAGCCCGGACATCATCAGTATATAATTTTTGATAAAATTTTTTAAATGAAGTAAGAATAGCATCGGACTCAGTTACCATACCTACAATGGGATCTCTGATTTCCCTGACCCGTGTTTGTACTGTTTTTTCCCTTGTTCGTAAAGCTAGTAGGTGACCCACCCTCTCGCTATTCTCATAAACCCTACTCCTCCAGGCCATAAACTTGCCGGCCGATTTTTTAAGGGAGATTTCCGTAATGGCCGATCTTGCAAGAGTAATCTTAAGTTGGGCTGCCTCTGATTCTACCCCTCTAGACAATACCTCTATCAGTTCAGTTTCTGCCTTATCCAAATCCTCATACAAGATCTGTAGCACTGCTTTATCTTTCCTTTGCGCCTCCCAGCCATACCTAGATGTTTCTCCTCTGATCCCCGCCTTAAATGTGTCCCATACTATACCTATATTGGCGCTCCCAAGATTTTCGTCCAGAAACCTAGGGATCCATTCCTCCAATTGCTGTATATACCCTTCATCACTTAACAGAGCCCTGTTGAATGTCCATTGTGTCTGAGCAGATCGACGTCCAATATCTATTTCAATCACCAAAGGGTTATGATCTGACATAACTTTGGGGTACTTGCTTATAGAACATCCTTGTAAAAACTCATGTGACACAAGAAAATAATCCAATCTCGCATGGACTTGATGAGGTGCAGAAAAATATGTAAAGCCTGGATCAGATTCCTTTTTTGCCGCCCATACATCTGCTAGCCCATGCAGTGACTTAAGTTGAGAGAGTGATTTAAAAACTTTGGGTTTACGACCTTGGTACGTCGTTCCTCTATGATTAGCAACCTGACAGCTCAAGTTAATATTCAGATCCCCACATAATATCAGAGGAAGAGGCCACCCGACAAGTTCAACCTTCAACCAATCAAAGATTACCGGGTCATCCAGTACTGATCCATATACAGAGCAAAGAGTGAACATTTTATCTTCAAGACTGACTTGCAAAATTACCCATCTCCCCATTCTATCTACGGATGATCGCGGAAAGCTACCCAATCCTTTTTAGCCAGTATTGCCACCCCTCTTGTCCGGGTCTCTTGTGTCGTGCAAGCAATAAGTTGATAGCCTGCCATCTCTAAAACTCCTTTCCTGCATCCTTCAATGTGTGTCTCTTGAAGACATAGAATATCTGCCTTCAAAAATTGAACATCATGACTACTTCTCCTTCTTTTTTGGGGATCGTTCAGCCCACATATATTAATGGATGCAATTCTAAGTTTCCTCATTATGCCATAAGCTACGATTCCAAAACAAGTGACAGTGCAGTACAAGCAATACCCATCTAAAAGACCAAGTGCTTATCCCCGTGCAAAAATTCCACCCTAACTCCCTTTGGTTTATATCAAGCCCACCCTCTCCCCCTTCCCCATTCCCTTCAAAAAGGCAAAAAAGGTCCCAGGACCCTTGAGATGCCTCCTGCATGTGTTGTGCCCCCTAGCCGCTCCCTGCCAACAAGCAAAAAAAACCCCGAAAAGAAAAAAAAAAGACAAAACATAAAAAGAAAAGCATAACAGATAAATATTCAATCACATTTTGCTATCATGCTACCATCGCTTATTTTTTAGAAAGTTCTTTCAAGAACTCCTGAGCCTGAATCTCAGACGAGAATACTCTTGTTGTACCGTTACATATAACTTTAAGTCTGGCTGGGTTTTGTAAAAAGACTTCACAGCCTAATTTTTGAAATGGTGTTATAAGCAAGCGGAGTCTCCATCTCCTCTCCACCGTTGCATGACAAAAATCAGGTCGGACAAAAAAGGAATGCCCTTCCCCCACCCTCTGTGCGTTGGGCCTAGCTTTCTCGAAAATAGCTTGTCTGAGGAGAAAATTGCCAAAAAATATAAGAATGGCCCTTGGTTTCTCGGCTTGCCCAGCCCTCTTTTTCAACATCAGAGGAAAACGATGCACCCTCTGCACTTCAAGCTCCCAGTTCCAATGAGCCAGTTCGGGAAAGGCCTCCTTGAGTACTCTCAGTATGAAGCCACGAATATCGTCCCCTTCCGCATTTTCTGCAATTCCAAGTAGCCGGAGGTTGTTCCGGCGTTGTCTATTTTCGAAGTCCTCCAGCTTCCAAAGAACATCGGTCATCCTGCCTTCGTTAACAGATGTCTGTTGCCCCGTTATCTCTGTGCTGGCCTCAAGTTGCACAATTCTTTCTTCTAGCGCCGTAGTGCGTTCTGATATTTCCGAGCAGGCCTTATTGACTTTTCGTACTGCTCCTTGCAGTTTTTGGTAGCCAAATGAGCCCTCTTATGTTCATACCGTGCCTCAGTTTGCATTTGCTTTAACGTTGAATAAATTAGTTCCATAGATGGGGGTGGTATTTGATATTCCGCGCTGTCTTTTATCTCTGCTAGGAGTTCAGGAGCTAACGCTGGGTCCCTACCCCCATCCGCGAGTTCCCTTTCAAAGTGGGTGGCGGAGTAATCCCATTTCAGTTGACTTGATTGACTATAGTCCGAGGTGAAGCCCTTGTCTTTGTCTAACCCTCTTGAGCTCCTCTTCTTAGTGCGGACAGGTGCGCGCTTTAATGTGTCAAATTTCGTAGGTGAACTGCCACTATCCGCCCCAGTCAAATCATCGCCTGATTCATCCTTCTCACTGTTAGATAGCTCAGATTCATCTGTCAATGAGTAAAACTTATCAAGGTCTGGGGTCGCTGGGATTTTACCATCCTCCTGAGCCTCATGGTGTGACTTTAAGGCCTGTGCAAGGGGGAAATCACCTAAAACTTGCGTGGTAATAGCCTTATCCAAGCCTTCTTGTTGTGCTGTGCCCTCGTTTCTTGGCGTCCCCTCCTCAGAGTCTGATACATTTTTTCCAGACATTTCAATGGATGACTGGGCAGATCTGATAGCAAATTTATCCAGCTTTAAAGCCTCAGGAGTCTCTAATGCAATCTCTCCTATGCTCTGATTGCTATTATTGGGCTGCCCCCCCCTTAGGGCCTTCCTAGAGCTGTCTGTATTTGTTTTTGCCGGAAGGCAGCCTTTTCCTTTGCCGTTTTTTTTTTCCCGGGTATTTGCAGACCCCCGGCCGGCAAACATCCGGGCACAGTTGGTTGTTTTGGTCTGGTGACTGATTCACTCAGTCGTTGTGCCCCTACGTCCCTCACGTTATTTCCCCCATCTTTGGGTGATTCCACCCATTGCGTGTCCCCTTTGTTTGGGTTAGGGTTAGAAATCAAACCTTTCTCCTCTGTAGTCGTTCGCCGAGTCGTAGATGTCCCCTTGGCTCCAGCGGGAGCGCCGATATCCTTCATCGCGGGCCTCATTTTCGCCGGCATGATGCAGTGTTCAGAGCCTGTCAGCCTGATCACCGTGGTAACAATGTTGCAGCCAGTTTCCGCCGCTCTGATCTCTGGCAGCCTTCCCGTAGCAACAAAGTATCGATGCACCTCCCTGAGCCTCCAGAGCACTTTCCTTTTGACACCGGACACCGCAAAGGAGAACGTCTTCAGAGCGCGAGCCGTCAGCGCACCGATTAGCTGTACCCTCATCAGCTCCTCGTCCAGTAATAATTTCCAAGCCGCAAGTCCATCAGAGTAGCAGTAAGTAGCTAAATATCATTTTAGCACATTTGAATGATGTCTTTTTCTCGCTCCGTCAAACTA
>CAWUFW010028933.1:0-20150 GCA_963921515.1 Calotriton arnoldi | reverse complement strand
ATTAGCATTTAAAAAACCTTTGAAATTCACTGAAAAAACCATAGGTTTTAGGGACAGTTATAGTTAGTTGGACATTGCACTCGTACAAAACCCGTGAAATTCCCCTGTTATAGTTAGTTCAGCTAACTATAACTCGCGCCCGCAATGCACTGCTGATGACGTCACATATTACATCACTCATGACATGGTCAGTGACATCACTGATGACATCACTGATGACATCTCAAATGACATCACTGATGACATCATCCATGTGATAATTTCATGCATCTTCTCACACCCTAATATAACTTTGATACACCCACTCTAAATTACAGACTGCCATTCTCAAAACCATAGACACTCCAACACCAAAAACTACATACCCACTCACTGATTCTTAGGTCTACACACACATCCACTCACTCACCTGTACAGTCACTCATACTTACAGTCACTCAGTACAGGACTATCATATGCACTCATACACCTATATAAACACTCACACACCGCCACTCATCCATAGAGGTACTCCACACACCTAGTCAGTCATGCAAAAAATTAATCACACACCCATTTACTCACCTATACAGTTATACACACACCAGCTCACTTACTCATACAAATACTAGCACATTCTTACGCTCTTATACAATAACTGATACAAGCACACACGCATCCATACAGCCACTCTCACAATAACACACTCTCACTTATAGCCATTTAAATACTCTAACACACATATATACTGCCTTTTACATATGTAGTTACTCGCACATGTACCACTGAGATATACATTCACTCACTAACACACCCATACACACACTCACCCACCCAAGCAGTCCATCACAGATGCACTCTTGAAATCATGCACCCAGTGAATCACCCACTCACACATCTATGTATAGAGTCACACACACCCCACCCACACAAACACTCAGGCAGCCATACAGATACTCAGAGAACCAATCAATAACCCATATAGACACTCATGTAGCTATTCGCAAATCCATGCATCCACTTACACACCAACAAACAGACGGATACAGACATTCACACAGTTTAGTCACTAACCCATGCATTCAGTAAGATACGTTTAATCACTCACTTGTAGAGTCAGTCACTCACGTACTAAATCATCCATTCAGACACTTATACACCCACTCATTCTTCAATACGCCTTTCCCTATATATATTAAACATATTTAAACTTTACAGAAACACACAGTCACTGGATGATGTCATCAGTGATGTCATTTGAGATGTCATCAGTGATGTCATCAGTGATGTCACTGACCATGTCATGAGTGATGTAATATGTGACGTCATCAGCAGTGCATTGCGGGGCGCGAGTTATAGTTAGCTGAACTAACTATAACAGGGGAATTTCACGGGTTTTGTACGAGTGCAATGTCCAACTAACTATAACTGTCCCTAAAACCTATGGTTTTTTCAGTGAATATATATATATATATATATATATATATATATATATATATATATATATATATATATATATATATATATATCTACTGACTGTCGCCAGTAGATAGTTATAGTTAGGACCTATTTTCCATAGGAAATCCGCAACATTCTATTTGAAATAACTCTTGCGTCGGTTGACGAATCTTCGCAAAATTTTCAAACTTTATGGCCCGCTCCGGTCCGCCTCCTACCCTGAAAGTTTCGGGGTGATTCGTCAAGCGGGGGCTGAGAAAAAGGGGGTCCCAAAACGTGTTTTCCCCATTCATTTTCCCATAGGAAACTTTAGCCACGGCTACAGCCCGAACTGCTGAACGGAATTACACAAAATTTGGCAAAGATGTAGTTCTTGGTTCAGAAAGAACCCTTTTGTTAAATGGTGTAAATCCGTACAGTAGTTGCGGAGAAATTAAAAAATAAGAGTCAAAAAATCAATTTCCCATAGGAAACTTTATGCAAGGCTACAGCCCGAACTGCTGAACGGAATTACACCAAATTTGGCACAGAGGTAGTTCTTGGTTCAGAATGAACCCTTTTGTTAAATGGTGTAAATCCGTTCAGTAGTTGCTGAGAAAATCAAAAGTAAAAACACATATATATCTGGGCGGAGCCTAACCACACATGTCATCGTGAGATCTGATTGGCTGTCAGCACTTCATCCTGGAATTGCTGGCAGCCATCTTGGGACCAATATAAATGATAGTACCCCATTGAAATGCATTGTAGTGAATCGAAGATTTTGAGGGTTACCAAAAGGAGAACTATAAAGGGTGATAACAGACTTTAGTTACATTAGAATTCATTTGTTGATGGTACCATACTAATTTCAGGAATTGTGGTGTGTTCTAAGGTGATTTTACCCTGTGAAAACCTTCTGCTGGGATATCATGAATCATGTTTGAGAGAAAACTATTTTCACATGCTTGTCCCATACAGTTTTGGAAGGTGCTCCAGAAGCTAAAATGAGAGCATATTTTCTGTAAATTCACATTATCTTTCTCAGTCATGTGAGAATGAAGTCTGACATTCTCAGTAAAACATGTACATCCAACAAGGGCAGAGACTGTCAGTTGATTCCTTTGTGTTCTACTGCAGCTTCCCAGAGTGTTCTAAAGAACAACTAGAGTGCTAACAGCCTTACTTATGACAAAAGTATGGCACACCTGAAGCCATCTTGATTGGAATAAACTGGTAACACTTAAAACATTTAATTTAAAAAGGAACACAATGATGGGGTTCATCTTGTCATAGAAATTATGGTTAGTGCTCTGGAAAGAAAAAGTAGGACATGTTTCAAGTGTGATCTCAAATATCTTCCTGTTATATTTCAACAGGAGCAGCCTGTCAGTTGATGCCTTTGTGTTCTACTGCAGCTTCCCAGAGTGTTCTAAAGAACAACTAGAGCGCTAACAGTCTTACTTATGACAAAAGTATGGCACACCTGAAGCCATCTTGATTGGAATAAACTGGTAACACTTAAAACATTTAATTTAAAAAGGAACAAAATGAGGGGTTCATTTTGCCATAGAAATTATGGTTAGTGCTGTAGAAAGAAAAATTAGGACATGTTTTAAGTGAAATCTCAAATATCTTCCTGTTATATTTCAACAGGAGCAGCCTGTCAGTTGATGCCTTTGTGTTCTACTGCAGCTTCCCAGAGTGTTCTAAAGAACAACTAGAGTGCTAACAGCCTTACTTATGACAAAAGTATGGCACACCTGATGTCATCTTGATTGGAATAAACTGGTAACACTTAAAACATTTAATTTAAAAAGGAACAAAATGAGGGGGTTCATTTTGCCATAGAAATGATGGTTAGTGCTGCAAAAAGAAAATTTAGTGCATGTTTTAAGTGAGATCTCAAATCCTCTTCTATTTCATTAGAAAATTCTGACATGCAGACTGAAACAATCACTTTCAATACCAGCAGTAGACTTCCAGTTAACTCCTTGGTGAGCAGTAGCTTTACTACAGTGATCTAATGAACAACTAGAGTGCTAACATTCTGAATTTATGGCAAATGTGTGACACATCTGAATGCCTTCTTGATGGAATCAAAGTAAAAACTGAAAGCATTTCCTACTGAGGAGACTGCAGTAAATGAGGAAATTAGGAAACTTCATAACAAAGAAGTCTTCCAAGATGGCCACCAGTGAAAAAAGAGCCCAAATGTAGCACAAATATTACCCAGATGTAGCCCACATATAGCCCAATGACAAAAATGTGCAAAACACTTTTATTTTTAGTTTTTTGCAGTTTTATGTAGTGCAGACTGGTCAGGTATTGGAGCGTTGCATCTTAAAACATGACCCCCTACACTACAAAAACACCACTGCACTACCCTAAAACACTACCCCCAGCACGACCCCCTACACTACACAAGCACCACTGCACTATCCTAAACCCTAAAACACTACCCCCAGCATGACCCCCTACACTACACAAACACCACTGCACTACCCTAAACCCTAAAACACTACCCCAACACCACTGCACTAACCTAAATCCTAAAACACTACCCCCAGCACGACCCCCTACACTACCCAAACACCACTGCACTACCCTAAAACATGACCCCCTACACTACACAAACACCACTGCACTACCCTAAACCCTAAAACACTACCCCCAGCATGACCCCCTACACTACACAAGCACCACTGCACTACCCTAAACCCTAAAACACTACCCCCAGCACAACCCCTACACTACACAAACACCACTGCACTACCTTAAACCCTAAAACACTACCCCCAGCACGACCCCTACACTACCCAAACACCACTGCACTAACCTGAATCCTAAAACACTACCCCCAGCACGACCCCCTACACTACCCAAACACCACTGACCTACCCTAAAACATGACCCCCTACACTACACAAGCACCACTGCACTACCCTAAACCCTAAAACACTACCCCCAGCACGATCCCCTACACTGCCCGAACACCACTGCACTGCCCTAAACCCTGAAACACCAGCCCCTGCACGACCCCCTACACTGCCCGAACACCACTGCACTGCCCTAAACCCTGAAACACCAACCCTAGCACGACCCCTACACTGCCCGAACACCACTGCACTGCCCTAAACCCTGAAACACCACCTCCTTCACGACCCCCTACACTGCCCTAACACCACTGCACTGCCCTAAACCCTGAAACACCACCCCCAGCACGCCCCCTACACTGCCCGAACACCACTGCACTGCCCTAAACCCTGAAACACTACCCCCAGCAAGACCTCCTACACTGCCCGAACACCACTGCACTGCCCTAAACCCTGAAACATCACCCCCAGCAAGACCCCCTACACTGCCCGAACACCACTGCCCCTAAACCCTGAAACACCACCCCCAGCACGACCCCCTACACTGCCCGAACACCACTGCACTGCCCTAAACCCTGAAACACCACCCCTAGCACGACCCCCTACACTGCCCGAACACCACTGCACTGCCCTAAACCCTGAAACACCACCCCTGCACGACCCCTACACTGCCCAAACACTACTGCACTGCCCTAAACCCTGAAACACCATCCCCAGCACGACCCCTACACTGCACCGAACACCACTGCACTCCCTAAACCCTGAAACACTACCCCCAGCAAGACCCCCTACACTGCCCGAACACCACTGCACTGCCCTAAACCCTGAAACATCACCCCCAGCAAGACCCCCTACACTGCCCGAACACCACTGCCCTAAACCCTGAAACACCACCCCCAGCAAGACCCCTTACACTGCCCGAACACCACTGCACTGCCCTAAACCCTGAAACACCAGCCCCAGCACGACCCCTACACTTCCCGAACACCACTGCACTGCCCTAAACCCTGAAACACCACCCCCAGCACGACCCCCTACACTACCCAAACACCACTGCACTGCCCTAAACCCTGAAACACCACCCCCTGCACGATCCCCTACACTGCCCAAACACCACTGCACTGCCCTAAACCCTGAAACACCACCCCCAGCACGACCCCCTACACTGCACGAACACCACTGCACTGCCCTAAACCCCAAAACACTACCCCCAGCAAGACCCCTACACTGCCCGAACACCACTGCACTGCCCTAAACCCTGAAACATCACCCCCAGCAAGACCCCCTACACTGCCCGAACACCACTGCCCTAAACCCTGAAACACCACCCCCAGCAAGACCCCCTACACTGCCCGAACACCACTGCACTGCCCTAAACCCTGAAACACCACCCCAGCACGACCCCCTACACTGCCCGAACACCACTGCACTGCCCTAAACCCTGAAACACCACCCCCAGCACTGACCCCCTACACTGCCCGAACACCACTGCACTGCCCTAAACCATGAAACACCACCCCCAGCACAACCCCTACACTGCCCGAACACCACTGCACTGCCCCAAACCCTGAAACACCACCCCCAGCACGACCCCCTACACTGCCCGAACACCACTGCCCTAAACCCTGAAACACCACCCCCACCCCCTGCACGACCCCCTACACTGCCCGAACACCACTGCACTGCCCTAAACCCTGAAACACCACCCCCTACACTGCCCGAACACCACTGCACTGCCTAAACCCTGAAACACCACCCCCAGCACGACCCCCTACACTGCCCGAACACCACTGCACTGCCCTAAACGCTAAAACACCACCCCCAGCATTACCCCCTACACTGCCCAAACACCACTGCACTGCCTAAACCCTGAAACACCACCCCCAGCACGACCCCCTAAACTACCCGAACACCACTGCACTACCTAAACCCTAAAATACTACCCCAGCACAACCCCTACACTACCCGAACACGACTGCACTGCCCTAAACCCTCAAACACTCCCCCAGCACGACCCCTACACTACCCGAACACCACTGCACTGCCCTAAACCCTAAAACACTCCCCCAGCACGACCCCCTACACTACCCGAACACCACTGAACTGCCCTAAACCCTAAAACACTCCCCCAGCACGACCCCTACACTACCCAAACACCACTGCACTGCACTAAACCCTAAAACACTATCCCCCGCATGACACCCTACACTACCCAAACACCAATGCACTACCTAATCCCTAAAACACTACCCCCGCATGACCCCCTACACTACCCTAAACCCTAAAACACTACCCCCGCACGACTCCCTACACTACCCAAAGACCACTGCACTACCCTAAACCTTAAAACACGACCTCCTACACTACACAAACACCACTGCACTACCCTAAACCCTAAAACACTACCCCTACACTACACAAACACCACTGCACTACCCTAAACCCTAAAAAACTACCCCAGCACGAACCACTACACTACCCAAACACCACTGAACTACCCTAAACCCTAAAAAACTACCCCCAGCAGTACCCCTACACTACCCAAACACCACTGCACTACCCTAAATCACTACCCCCAGCACGTACCCCTACACTACCCAAACACCACTGCACTACCCTAAACCTAAAACACTACCCCCAGCACGACCCCTACACTACCCAAACACCACTGCACTACCCTAAACCTAAAACACTCCCCCAGCACGACTCCCTACACTACCCAAACACCACTGCACTACCCTAAACCCTAAATCTACCCCCAGCATGACCCCCTACACTACACAAACACCACTGCACTACCCTAAACCCTAAAACACTACCCCCAGCACGACCCTCTTCACTACCTAAACACAACTGCACAATTTGTTACAGGCGTTGCAACGCAGGCCTGTGGTGCTTACTGGAAGTACCTAGTGGGCTAGTTGGGCCCCAGGGACCCTCAGGATTCAAGGTGACCTAATAGCCCAACTTAAAACGCACCACGGGGCGCGTTTGCACAGTGGTGAAGGGAGGGGCGGGGCCTCAGGTGACATGTGCGCAAACACGCCCTGTGGTGCGTTTTAAGTTGGGGAATTAATTCCCTTTGAATCCTGAGGGACCCTGGGGGCCAACTAGCCCACCAGGTACCTTCAGTAAGCACAACAGAGTTGCGTTGCAGAGAGGTGAAAAAGGTGCGTGGCCTCGGAACGCCTCTCTGCAACTCAGCTCTGTGGTCCTAACTGTAGGTACCTGGGGGGCTAGTTGGGCCCCAGGGACCCTCAGAATTCAAGGGGACTTAATCCCGCAACTTAAAACGCGCCACGAGGTGCGTTTGCACACATGTCACCTCAGGCCCCCTCCCTTCACCACTGTGCAAACGCGCCCTGTAGCGCGTTTTAAGAGGTAGTTTTAATCCCCTGCCCTATTATGTACTAGGGACTTGCAGAGGAGGTCATGCTAATCACAGGGGTACCCCAACGCATAGTGTTCCCTAGTGTATGTAGGTGTTTTCACTGTATTCTAAGTGTCTTTTAGCATAGCACTGGCTCTGGTTAGTCAGAGTCAGTTACCACCAGTACCCGTCTGAAAAAGTTGTGGGCACAGGATGATTTTGCAACAAGGCCTCTTTCTGCTCCTCTGTTGGTTCTTTCTGCACATCTTTTGCTTCTTTCTGTGCGTTTTTCTTCTTTCTTCACATGTCCTACCTCTGTAGGCATAGTTAGAAACTAGCATTTAAAAAAACCTTTGAAATTCACTTAAAAAATCATAGGTTTCAGGCACGTTATAGTTAGAAATTAGCATTTAAAAAACCTTTGAAATTCACTGAAAAAACCATAGGTTTCAGACACGTTATAGTTAGAAATTAGCATTTAAAAACCTTTGAAATTCACTGAAAAAACCATAGGTTTTAGGGACAGTTATAGTTAGTTGGACATTTCACTCATACAAAACCATAGAAATTCCCCGTTATAGTTAGTTCAGCTAACTATAACTCGCGCCCATAATGCACTGCTGATGACGTCACATATTACATCACTCATGACATGGTCAGTGACATCACTGATGACATCACTGATGACATCTCAAATGACATCACTGATGACATCATCCATGTGATAATTTCATGCATCTTCTCACACCCTAATATAACTTTTGATACACCCACTCTAAATTACAGACTGCCATTCTCAAAACCATAGACACTCCAACACCAAAAACTACATACCCACTCACTGATTCTTAGGTCTACACACACATCCACTCACTCACCCGTACAGTCACTCATACTTAGTCACTCAGTACAGGACTATCATATGCACTCATACACCTATATAAACACTCACACACCGCCACTCATGCATAGAGGTACTCACACACCTAGTCAGTCATGCAAAAAACTTAATCACACACCCATTTACTCACCTATACAGTTATACACACACCAGCTCACTTACTCATACAAATACTAGCACATTCTTACGCTCTTATACAATCACTGATACAAGTACACACTCATCCATACAGCCACTCTCACAATCACACACTCTCACTTATAGCCATTTATATACTCCAACACACATATATACTGCCTTTCACATATGTAGTTACTCACACATGTACCACTGAGATATACATTCAATCACTAACACACCCATACACACACTCACCCACCCATACAGTCCATCACAGAAGCACTCTTGAAACCATGCACCCAGTGAATCACCAACTCACACATCTATGCACAGAGTCACACACACCCCACCCACACAAACACTCAGGCACCCATACAGATACTCAGACAATCAATCAATAACCCATGTAGACACTCATGTAGCTATTCAGAAAGCCATGCAGCCGCTTACAAACCAACAGACAGACGGATACAGACATTCACACAGTTTAGTCACTAACCCATGCATTCAGTAAGATACATTTAATCACTCACTTGTAGAGTCAGTCACTCACGTACTAAATCATCCATTCAGACACGTATACACCCACTCATTCTTCAATACGCCTTTCCCTATATATATTAAACATATTTAAACTTTACAGAAACACACAGTCACTGGATGATGTCATCAGTGATGTCATCAGTGATGTCATTTGAGATGTCATCAGTGATGTCATCAGTGATGTCACTGACCATGTCATGAGTGATGTAATATGTGACGTCATCAGCAGTGCATTGCGGGGCGCGAGTTATAGTTAGCTGAACTAACTATAACGGGGAATTTCTATGGTTTTGTACGAGTGAAATGTCCAACTAACTATAACTGTCCCTAAAACCTATGGTTTTTTTCAGTGAATATATATATACATGTATAAACACATATAGGGTTTAGGGGTGGGTAGTGATAAAGGGTGGTAATGGTATTTTTCCGGTTTGCAGGTGGGTAGTGGTAAAGGGGGTAAGAGTATTTTTAGGGGTGGGTAGTTGTAAAGGAAGAGGAGGAGTAATTTCTTTTTTTTAAAGGTGGGGTCGGGGGTTCCCCAAAAGAAAACAAATAAATTGAATATTAAAAAATATATATATATATTCACTGAAAAAAATATAGGTTTTAGGGAGAGTTATAGTTAGTTGGACATTTCACTCGTACAAAACCATAGAAATTCCCCCGTTATAGTTAGTTCAGCTAACTATAACTCGCAACCCCGCAATGCACTGCTGATGACGTCACATATTACATCACTCATGACATGGTCAGTGACATCACTGATGACATCACTGATGACATCTCAAATGACATCACTGATGACATCATCCAGTGACTGTGTTTCTTTAAAGTTTAAATATTTTTAATATATAGGGAAAGGTGTATTGAAGAATGAGTGGGTGTATAAGTGTCTGAATGGATGATTTAGTACGTGCGTGACTGACTCTACAAGTGAGTGATTAAACGTATCTTACTGAATGCATGGGTTAGTGACTAAACTGTGTGAATGTCTGTATCCGTCTGTTTGTTGGTGTGTAAGTGGATGCATGGATTTGCGAATAGCTACATGAGTGTCTATATGGGTTATTGATTGGTTCTCTGAGTATCTGTATGGCTGCCTGAGTGTTTGTGTGGGTGGGGGTGTGTGTGACTCTGTACATAGATGTGTGAGTGGGTGATTCACTGGGTGCATGATTTCAAGAGTGCATCTGTGATGGACTGCTTGGGTGGGTGAGTGTGTGTATGGGTGTGTTAGTGAGTGAATGTATATCTCAGTGGTACATGTGCGAGTAACTACATATGTAAAAGGCAGTATATATGTGTGTTAGAGTATTTAAATGGCTATAAGTGAGAGTGTGTGATTGTGAGAGTGGCTGTATGGATGCGTGTGTGCTTGTATCAGTTATTGTATAAGAGCGTAAGAATGTGCTAGTATTTGTATGAGTAAGTGAGCTGGTGTGTGTATAACTATAGGTGAGTAAATGGGTGTGTGATTAATTTTTGCATGACTGACTAGGTGTGTGAGTACCTCTATGGATGAGTGGCGGTGTGTGAGTGTTTATATAGGTGTATGAGTGCATATGATAGTCCTGTACTGAGTGACTGTAAGTATGAGTGACTGTACGGGTGAGTGAGTAGATGTGTGTGTGTGTAGACCTAAGAATCAGTGAGTGGGTATGTAGTTATTGGTATTGGAGTGTGTATGGTTTTGAGAATGGCAGTCTGTAATTTAGAGTGGGTGTATCAAAAGTTATATTAGGGTGTGAGAAGATGCATGAAATTATCACATGGATGATGTCATGAGTGATGTCATGAGTGATGTCATTTGAGATGTCATGAGTGATGTCATCAGTGATGTCACTGACCATGTCATGAGTGATGTAATATGTGACGTCATCAGCAGTGCATTGCGGGGGCGCGAGTTATAGTTAGCTGAACTAACTATAACGGGGAATTTCTATGGTTTTGTACGAGTGAAATGTCCAACTAACTATAACTGTCCCTAAAACCTTTGGTTTTTTCAGTGAATTTCAAAGGTTTTTAAATGCTAATTTCTAACTATAACGTGTCTGAAACCTATGGTTTTTCAGTGAATTTCAAAGGTTTTTTAAATGCTAATTTCTAACTATAACGTGCCTGAAACCTATGATTTTTTAAGTGAATTTCAAAGGTTTTTTAAATGCTAGTTTCTAACTATGCCTACAGAGGTAGGACATGTGAAGAAAGAAGAAAAAACGCACAGAAAGAAGCAAAAGAAATGCAGAAAGAAGCAACAGAAGTCCACAAAGACGAAGAAAAGTGCAGGAAGAAGCAAAAGATGTGCAGAAAGAACCAACAGAGGAGCAGAAAGAGGCCTTGTTGCAAAATCATCCTGTGCCCACAACTTTTTCAGACGGGTACTGTTTGTAACTGACTCTGACTAACCAGAGCCAGTGCTATGCTAAAAGACACTTAGAATACAGTGAAAACACCTACATACACTAGGGAACACTATGCGTTGGGGTACCCCTGTGATTAGCATGACCTCCTCTGTAAGTCCCTAGTACATAATAGGGCAGGGGATTAAAACTACCTCTTAAAACGCGCTACAGGGCGCGTTTGCACAGTGGTGAAGGTGAGGTGACATGTGTGCAAGCGCGCCCCGTGGCGCGTTTTAAGATGCGGGATTAAGTCCCCTTGAATTCTGAGGGTCCCTGGGGCCCAACTAGCCCCCAGGTACCTACAGTTAGGACCACAGAGCTGAGTTGCAGAGAGGCGTTCCGAGGCCACGCACCTTTTTTCACCTCTCTGCAACGCAACTCTGTTGTGCTTACTGAAGGTACCTGGTGGGCTAGTTGGCCCCCAGGGTCCCTCAGGATTCAAGGGAATTAATTCCCCAACTTAACGCACCACAGGGCGTTTGCGCCATGTCACCTGAGGCCCCGACCCCTCACTTCACCACTGTCCAAACGCGCCCCGTGGTGCGTTTTAAGTTGGGGGATTAGGTCACCTTGAATCCTGAGGGTCCCTGGGGCCCAACTAGCCCACCAGGTACTTCCAGTAAGCACCACAGGCCTGCGTTGCAATGCCTGTAACAAATTGTGCAGTTGTGTTTAGATAGTGAAGGGGGTCGTGCTGGGGGTAGTGTTTTAGGGTTTAGGGTAGTGCAGTGGTGTTTGTGTAGTGTAGAGGGTCATGCTGAGGGTAGATTAGGGTTTAGGGTAGTGCAGTGGTGTTTGGGTAGTGTAGGGAGTCGTGCTGGGGGGAGTGTTTTAGGGTTTAAGGTAGTGCAGTTGTGTTTGGGTAGTGTAGGGGGTCGTGCTGGGGTAGTGTTTTAGGGTTTAGGGTAGTGCAGTGGTGTTTGGGTAGTGTAGGGGGTACTGCTGGGGGTAGTGTTTTAGGATTTAGGATAGTGCAGTGGTGTTTGGGTAGTGTAGGGGGTACTTCTGGGGGTAGTGTTTTAGGGTTTAGGGTAGTGCAGTGGTGTTTGGGTAGTGTAGGGGTTTGTGCTGGGGGTAGTTTTTTAGGGTTGAGGTAGTGCAGTGGTGTTTGTGTAGTGTAGGGGGTAGTGTTTTAGGGTTTAGGGTAGTGCAGTGGTGTTTGTGTAGTGTAGGGGGTTGTGCTGGGGTAGTGTTTTAGGGTTTAGGGTAGTGCAGTGGTGTTTGTGTAGTGTAGGAGGTCGTGTTTTAGGGTTTAGGGTAGTGCAGTGGTCTTTGGGTAGTGTAGGGAGTCGTGCGGGGGTAGTGTTTTAGGGTTTAGGGTAGTGCAGTGGTCTTTGGGTAGTGTAGGGAGTCAGTGCGAGGGGTAGTGTTTTAGGGTTTAGGGTAGTGCATTGGTGTTTGGGTAGTGTAGGGGTCATGCAGGGGTAGTGTTTTAGGGTTTCGGGCAGTGCAGTGGTGTTTGGGTAGTGTAGGGAGATCGTGCTGGGGGAGTGTTTTAGGGTTTAGGGCAGTGCAGTGGTGTTCAGGTAGTGTAGGGGTCGTGCTGGGGAGAGTGTTTTAGGGTTTAGGGCAGTGCAGTGGTATTCGGGTAGTGTAGGGGTCTTGCTGGGGGAGTATTTTAGGGTTTAGGGTAGTGCAGTGGTGTTCAGGTAGTGTAGGGAGGTCGTGCTGGGGGTAGTGTTTTAGGGTTTAGGGCAGTGCAGTGGTGTTCGGGTAGTGTAGGGGGTCGTGCTGGGGAGAGTGTTTTTAGGGTTTAGGGCAGTGCAGTCGTGTTTCGGTAGTGTAGGGGGTCGTGCTAGGGGGAGTATTTTAGGGTTTAGGGTAGTGCAGTGGTGTTCAGGTAGTGTAGGGGGTCGTGCTGGGGGTAGTGTTTTAGGGTTTAGGGCAGTGCACTGGTGTTCGGGCAGTGTAGGGGGTCATGCTGGGGGTGGTGTTTTAGGGTTTAGGGCAGTGCAGTGGTGTTCGGGCAGTGTAGGGGTGTCATGCTGGGAGTGGTGTTTCAGGGTTTAGGGCAGTGCAGTGGTGTTCGGGCAGTGTAGGGGGTCGTGCAGGGGGTGGTATTTCAGGGTTTAGGGCAGTGCAGTGGTGTTTCGGGCAGTGTAGGGGGTCGTGCAGGGGGTGGCTGTTTCAGGGTTTAGGGCAGTGGTGTTCGGGCAGTGTAGGGGGTCGTGCTGGGGGTGGTGTTTCAGGGTTTGGGGCAGTGCAGTGGTGTTCGGGCAGTCAAGGGGTCGTGCTGGGGGTGGTGTTTCAGGGTTTTGGGCAGTGCAGTGGTGTTCGGGCACTGTAGGGGGTCGTGCGGGGTGGTGTTTCAGGGTTTAGGGCAGTGCAGTGGTGTTCAGGCAGTGTAGGGGGTCGTGCAGGGCTGTGGTGTTTCAGGGTTTAGGGAAGTGCAGTGGTGTTCGGGCAGTGTAGGGGGTCATGCTGGGGGTGGTGTTTCAGGGTTTAGGGCAGTGCAGTGGTGTTCGGGCAGTGTAGGGGGTGGTGCAGGGGGTGGTGTTTCAGGGTTTAGGGCAGTGCAATGGTGTTCGGGCAGTGTAGGGGGTGGTGCAGGGGGTGGTGTTTCAGGGTTTAGGGCAGTGCAGTGGTGTTTGGGCAGTGTAGGGGGTCGTGCAGGGGGTGGTGTTTCAGGGTTTAGGGCAGTGCAGTGGTGTTCGTGCAGTGTAGGGGTTCGTGCTGGGGCTGGTGTTTCAGGGTTTAGGGCAGTGCAGTGGTGTTCGGGCAGTGTAGGTGGTCGTGCTAGGGCTGGTGTTTCAGGGTTTAGGGCAGTGCAGTGGTGTTCGGGCAGTGTAGGGGGTCATGCTGGGGCTGGTGTTTCAGGGTTTAGGGCAGTGCAGTGGTGTTCGGGCAGTGTAGGGGGTCTTGCTGGGGCTGGTGTTTCAGAGTGTAGGGCAGTGCAGTGGTGTTCGGGCAGTGTAGGGGTCTTGCTGGGGATGGTGTTTCAGGGTTTAGGGCAGTGCAGTGGTGTTCGGGCAGTGTAGGGGTCATGCTGGGGGTGGTGTTTCAGGGTTTAGGGCAGTGCAGTGGTGTTCGGGCAGTGTAGGGGGTCGTGCTGGGGCTAGTGTTTCAGGGTTTAGGGCAGAGCAATGGTGTTCAGGCAGTGTAGGGGGTTGTGCAGGGCTGTGGTGTTTCAGGGTTTAGGGAAGTGCAGTGGTGTTCGGGCAGTGTAGGGGGTCATGCTGGGGGTGGTGTTTCAGGGTTTAGGGCAGTGCAGTGGTGTTCGGGCAGTGTAGGGGGTGGTGCAGGGGGTGGTGTTTCAGGGTTTAGGGCAGTGCAATGGTGTTCGGGCAGTGTAGGGGGTGGTGCAGGGGGTGGTGTTTCAGGGTTTAGGGCAGTGCAGTGGTGTTTGGGCAGTGTAGGGGGTCGTGCAGGGGGTGGTGTTTCAGGGTTTAGAGCAGTGCAGTGGTGTTCGTGCAGTGTAGGGGGTCGTGCTGGGGCTGGTGTTTCAGGGTTTAGGGCAGTGCAGTGGTGTTCGGGCAGTGTAGGTGGTCGTGCTAGGGCTGGTGTTTCAGGGTTTAGGGCAGTGCAGTGGTGTTCGGGCAGTGTAGGGGGTCATGCTGGGGCTGGTGTTTCAGGGTTTAGGGCAGTGCAGTGGTGTTCGGGCAGTGTAGGGGGTCTTGCTGGGGCTGGTGTTTCAGAGTGTAGGGCAGTGCAGTGGTGTTCGGGCAGTGTAGGGGGTCTTGCTGGGGATGGTGTTTCAGGGTTTAGGGCAGTGCAGTGGTGTTCGGGCAGTGTAGGGGGTCATGCTGGGGGTGGTGTTTCAGGGTTTAGGGCAGTGCAGTGGTGTTCGGGCAGTGTAGGGGGTCGTGCTGGGGCTAGTGTTTCAGGGTTTAGGGCAGAGCAATGGTGTTCAGGCAGTGTAGGGGGTTGTGCTGGAGGTGGTGTTTCAGGGTTTAGGGCAGTGCAGTGGTGTTCGGGCAGTGGAGGGGGTCTTGCTGGGGGTGGTGTTTCAGGGTTTAGGGCAGTGGTGTTCAGGCAGTGTAGGGGGTCTTGCTGGGGGTGATGTTTCAGGGTTTAGGGCAGTGCAGTGGTGTTTGGGCAGTGTAGGGGGTCTTGCTGGGGGTAGTGTTTCAGGGTTTAGGGCAGTGCAGTGGTGTTCGGGCAGTGTAGGGGTCGTGCTGGGGGTGGTGTTTCAGGGTTTAGGGCAGTGCAGTGGTGTTCGGGCAGTGTAGGGGGTCGTGTTGGGGGTGGTGTTTCAGAGTTTAGGGCAGTGCAGTGGTGGTCCGGCAGTGTAGGGGGTCGTGCAGGGGGGTGGTGTTTCAGGGTTTAGGGCAGTGCAGTGGTGTTCCGGCAGTGTAGGGGGTCGTGCAGGGGGGTGGTCTTTCAGGGTTTAGGGCAGTGCAGTGGTGTTCGGGCAGTGTAGGGTGTCATGCTGGGGGTGGTGTTTCAGGGTTTAGGGCAGTGCAGTGGTGTTCGGGCAGTGTCGGGTGTCGTGCTGGGGGGTGGTGTTTCAGGGTTTAGGGCAGTGCAGTGGTGTTCGGGCAGTGTAGGGGGTTGTGCTGGGGCTGGTGTTTCAGGGTTTAGGGCAGTGCAGTGGTGTTCAGGCAGTGTACGGGGTTGTGCTGGGGCTGGTGTTTCAGGGTTTAGGGCAGTGCAGTGGTATTTGGGCAGTGTAGGGGGTCATCCTGGGGGTGGTGTTTCAGGGTTTAGGGCAGTGCAGTGGTGTTCGAGCAGTGTAGGGGGTCGTGCTCAGCCCTCCACAGGGCTTGGTCGCCCCACTCACTGCTGCCGCTCCTGCCTGCCTTGCCGCCTCCTGCATGGAGATTCCTTCGCTCGCTGCCCGCTGCTCCTGGGACTTTCCCGCTGCTCCTGGGACTTTCCCGCTGCCCGCTGCTCCTGGGACTTTCCCGCTGCTCCTGGGACTTTCCCGCTGCCCGCTGCTCCTGGGACTTCCCGCCCTGCCTCCCTGCGGCCCCGCCCCCCCGTGATTCCATTCGCCGCCCCGCTCCCGCCACCAAGCTGCTCCTCCCTCCAGGCTCCTTGCTTATGACGCCCCCTGAGCGACCGCGCAGCGGCCGCGCGCAGTGGGAGCACCGACGGAGCGCCGAAGGTGCGCCAAGGTAAGCCCGTCTGCGCCCGTCCGCGCCTGGCCCGCGCCCAGCGCCAGGACCCCTGGATCCCACCGATGCAACACTACTCGATGGACCTACGACGCCGCCACCCTCACCGCACTCAATGCCGGCCGGAACCCTGCCTGCTACCGAGCCTCACCGAGACGCACCCACGGACCCTTCACCTGCCAAGCCTGCCGATTCACCTGCCCCGGACGTGCACCACCTCCGCCAAGTCGAGCACCAGCAGCAACCACCTGAAATGCATCCTGTTGAACACCCGCTCCGTCCACAGGCACGCCGTGGAACTCTGGGACCTGCTCGACGCAACAGCACCGGACGTCGCCTTCCTCACCGAAACCTGGATGAACGCCTCCTCAGCGCCCGACATCGCCATAGCCATCCCGGACGGATACAAGATCACCCGGAAGGACCGCGTCAACCAGACGGGAGGAGGCATCGCCATCGTACACAAGAACACCATCCGCATCTCGACTAACTCCGACGAGACCTTCACCGCCGCCCGAACACCTACACTTCCAGATACACACTGACCCCAAGACCACCCTCCGAGGCACCCTCATCTACAGACCCCGGGACCACGCACACTATTCAGCGAAGACATCGCAGACTTCATCCAGCCCGCACGCCATGCCCTCCGCCGACTACATCCTCCTAGGGGACCTCAACTTCCACCTGGAGAACAACAACGACAGAAACACCACCGCCCTGCTGGACAACCTCGCCAACCTCGGACTCAAGCAACTGGTGAACACGCCCACCCACTACGCCGGCCACACGCTTGACCGTCTTCTCTTCCAGCAAGCACATCTCCTTCAGCCACGCCACCGGACTCCACTGGACCGACCACAGCTGCGTCCACTTCAGCTTCAGAAAGACTGCGACCCACCACCACCCGCAACAGGCTCCCCGCCGGAGCTGGAGCAAGATCACCGCCCGAGCAGCTCACCGCCTCCCTCAGCCAGAACACACCCACCAACACAACGGACCCAAGCGAAGCAGCCAGCAACCTCGCCAAGTGGCTGACCGCCTGCGCCGGCGACCTCGCACCACTAAAAAGCCCTCCCAGCAGACCCGGAAGCAAGAAAACCCCTTGGTTCACTAGCGAACTCAAGGAATCCAAGAAGAACTGCCGCACTCTCGAGAAAGCCTGGCGACTCGGCCAGACCACAGACAACAGGACCGCCCTCAAGCACGCCACCCGCAAACACCACCAGATGATCCGTGCCACCAAGAAGTCGGCACTCAAAGAACGACTGGACAACAACGCCCACGACAGCAAGGAACTTTTCAGCATCGTCAAAGAGTTCTCCAACCCCAGCGCCGGAAACAACAACATCACCCCCTCGCAAGACCTCTGCAACTCACTCGCCGCGTTCTTCCACCGCAAGATCACCGACATACATAACAGCTTCGACGCACAGACCACGCACCCTACCGCCGAACCAACGCCCGCCACCACCACCCTCTGCAACTGGACCCCGATCAGCACCGAAGACACCACCCGCACGATGAACTCCATCCACTCCGGATCACCAACCGACCCCTGCCCACACCACGTCTTCAACAAAGCCGACGCCACCATCGCACCCCATCTCCGGGACATCATCAACTCCTCCTTCCACACCGCCACCTTCCCGGAGAGCTGGAAGCACGCCGAGCTTACCGCCCTCCTGAAGAAACCAACGGCGGACCCCACCGACCTCAAGAACTACCGTCCCATCTCGCTCCTTCCGTTTCCGGCCAAAGTCATCGAGAAGACCGTCAACAGACAGCTTGCCGCCTTCCTCGAGACGAATGGATCCCTCGACCCCTCGCAGTCCGGGTTTCGGGCCAACCACAGCACCGAGACCGCCCTTATCGCAGCCACCGACGACATCAGAACCCTAACCGACAACGGGAAACAGCAGCCCTCATCCTCTTGGACCTCTCCGCGGCGTTCGACACCGTCTGCCACCGCACCCTAGTGAAGCGCCTCAGCAACATCGGAATCCGAGGAAAGCACTGGAATGGATCATCTCGTTCCTCGCCGGAAGAACCCAGAGAGTCCGCCTCCCCCGTTCAGATCCGAGGCCACCGAAGTCATCTGCGGCGTTCCACAAGGATCTTCACTCAGTCCAACCCTCTTCAACGTCTACATGAGCCCCCTACGCAGCCATCGCACGCCAACACAACCTCAACATCATCTCCTACGCCGACGACACCCAGCTGATCCTCTCCCTCACTGCCGACCCCACCACCGCCAGAGCCAACCTACACGACGGGATGAGAGACGTCGCCGACTGGATGAGGAACAGCCGCCTTAAACTGAACTCAGACAAGACGGAAGTCCTCATCCTGGGCTCATCACCCTCCGCCTGGGACGACTCTTGGTGGCCCCGGCCCTGGGCACCGCGCCCAAGCCAACGGACCACGCACGCAACCTGGGCTTCATCCTGGACTCCTCCCTGTCGATGACCAGACAAGTCAACGCCGTCTCATCTTCGTGCTTCAACACCCTGCGCATGCTACGCAAGATCTTCAGATGGATCCCCACTGAAACCAGGAAGACCGTCACCCAGGCACTCGTCACCAGCCGACTGGACTATGGGAACACCCTCTACGCCGGAACCACAGCCAAACTTCAAAAAAGACTCCAGCGCATCCAGAACGACTCCGCACGACTCATCCTGGACATCCCCGGCACAGCCACATCACCGGACACCTGAAAGACCTGCACTGGCTCCCCGTCAGCAAGAGAATCACGTTCAGACTCCTCACCCACGCACACAAGGCCCTCCACGACCTGGGCCCCAAGTACCTCAACGACCGCATGACCTTCTACACGCCCACCCGCCAGCTACGATCAACCAGCCACGCCCTCGCCACCGTACCACGCATCCGCAGAGCCACCGCCGGAGGAAGATCCTTCTCCTACCTGGCAGCCAAGACCTGGAACTCCCTCCCCACTCACCTTCGGCGAACCCAGGACCATCTCTCCTTCAGGAAGCAGCTCAAGACCTGGCTGTTCGAGCAGTAACTTACCCCCTCCCCCAGCGCCTTGAGACCCTCCCGGGTGAGTAGCGCGCTCTATAAATGCCGTGATTGATTGATTGATTGTGCTGGGGCTGGTGTTTCAGGGTTTAGGGCAGTGCAGTGGTGTTCGGGCAGTGTAGGGGGTCGTGCTGGGGCTGGTGTTTCAGGGTTTTGGGCAGAGCAGTGGTGTTCGGGCAGTGTAGGGGGTCGTGCTGGGGGTGGTGTTTCAGGGTTTAGGGCAGTGGTGTTCGGGCAGTGTAGGGGGTCTTGCTGGGGGTGATGTTTCAGGGTTTAGGGCAGTGCAGTGGTGTTCGGGCAGTGTAGGGGGTCTTGCTGGGGGTAGTGTTTCAGGGTTTAGGGCAGTGCAGTGGTGTTCGGAGCAGTGTAGGGGGTGGTGCAGGGGTGGTGTTTCAGGGTTTAAACAATACGTAGAAAGCA
>CAWUFW010028932.1:0-20157 GCA_963921515.1 Calotriton arnoldi | reverse complement strand
TGTTCTAGCATATGTTTAATAAAGGGATTGGCATGTGAAAACAAGACTGAGAAAACATAGGGCCTCATTCTTAGAGAGATCAGGAATCTGCATCTGAGGTTTACAATCTCAGGAATTCATAAAACTTGGATTTACTTAATTCAGGAATTTACAAAACATTTCCTGGTTACTTCTGGAAACCTGCCGCACAAACACCTTTCCAGACGTGATGGAGGAAGAGGTTTGTGAAATGCTTACATGCGAGGATATAAACGTGCAAACCAACAAAAAGCAACCATTGGCAAAGCCAATAGGCCTCACCTTTTTGTTTCCATTGCAGAACTATTGGCATTGCAATGCTGTTTGCCGATTCTGTGCAGCATCAGCAAAAAAAGAAAAAAACACAGATATGTGGCATGATGACACCCACCCATTGTGTTTATTTTTGAATTACTATTCCAAGATGACAAACGTCAATTTTGAAGGATGTAAATAAAAAAAAAGCATTTAAATAAAAGCGCATTTTGTAAAAGCAGCAAGTTGCAGCTTCCAACCCATACAAAAAAAAAAAAATATGAGTTCAAAAAGTCCAAGATGGGAGGGGCGAGGAAGAAGTCAAGGGTGAAGGGGAGCAACAGGGAAAGGGAGTAGGGGAGCAATCCAGAAGCTTGTGGTGGTGAGGAAGATAAAGAAACATAAACACCAATAAAAGCCAGGCAGGGAGTAGAAGGGAAAGCAACAGATGAGCTGGGGATGAGGGAGAGGAGGCAGCAACAAGAAGCACACAGGAGCTACGGATTTGAGGGGGAAAGCATCACACACGGGAGAGAGCTTAAAGCACATGCATTTCTATAGAATTGTGAAAGAAAAAGAAACAGGGGCATATTCTCAAGCCCCCATCGCCACCACAACGTCACTTTCGGTGACGTTGTTGTGGCGATAGAAGCTTATCCCTATTCACAAGGCAGCGTTAAGCCACGTTAAGTGGCTTAACGCTGCCTTGTGAATAGAGCCCCCTCACGCTGTTTTTAGCGTGAAGGGGCGTGCAGTGGGTGTTGCGGTGGGCGTTCCACCGAAACACCCATTGAGTTGATGCTACCTCCTATTCACAAGGGCAGCGTAAATAGGAGGTAGCGCCAAACTTAAGACCAGGAAAAATCTGGTCTTAAGGTGGTGAAACGAGGAGAAATGCTTTATTTCTCCCTCGTTTCTGCTTCTCCATGTGTGCTGCCTTGTGCATGCACACATGGAAAATGCAAAATGCCATGGTATGTTTATGTACAGGAAGGTGTCCCTTCCTGTACATGGAACAAACCTTTTTAAAATGCCGTTTTGTAACTTACATGTGTGCTGCATGAAGCAGCACACATGTAACTTACAAACTGGCATTTAAGGTTTGTTTATGTGCAGGAAGGGGCACCTTCCTGTACATAAACAAACCTCCCTGCTTGCAGACACCCTTGCACTCTGGTGGAAGGGTGCCTGCATTGGCGCTAAGTTGTGAAACTTAGCGCCATCGCAGGGGGAAACGCAAGGCTGCACCATATCCTTGAGAATAGGGTGCAGCCTCGCGTTTCCGAAGTGGCGGAGAGAGGCGTTAAGCCAAGAAGGCTAATGCCTCTCTCTGCCACTTCCTTGAGAATATGGTCCACAGTTCCCAGAATTTGAGCAACTGAAAGATACACGGAATACAAGCAAAAGGATAGTAAAAAAGCCATGCTCCAGGGAAGGGACAAACAATAGAAGAGTAAAGGCATCAACGAACAACGCAAATGAGACTGGCAAAATGCAATCTACTGGTAAGAAATGTGCTGCCCCAAAGCCCACTGAAAGTATTGGTATTGTTCTCCTTAGGTGTTGGGTTGGGAATGTCCCCTGCACGATGCACAGTGGAGTCCTCTGCTCAGCGTGTGCGAGGTGCATGTACCTGTGATCTTGGTTTCTTAGGTAGAGCCTAGGTAGCACATGTGCTGCGAGGCATGCTGTATTCAGGTAGGGACTTGAAGCTCTGCCCATACTCCGCCCATATTTTTCATTGGCTTGTGTCATTGTCCACTGTAAACTGTGGCTGTTCATTGGTCAATAGGCTTAGTAATCCCTCCTTAGTACTACTCATTTTGTAACCTCCCATGGCTACACCCCCGTTACGTGTGTTGTTACTTGGTAGGCTTTAATTACAGCCTCCGAGCACTATTCTCTCAAATAGCTTTGTCCTGCCTGCTTTTGCAGGCAGGACAAGCTCTCTCCTAATGCTTTTTAAAAAATGTTATAGCACGGCTGTCAAACGCATTTGCAATGCATTAGGTCTCGCATTTGCGAGAGTTTAAGCTATTGGCATTGTAAATGACAATGCCTTTTATTTATCTGATTTAAAAAAACATAAATTAAAGGCATTGTCATTTACAATGCAACAGCTCAAACTCTTGTAAATGCAAGACCTATTGCATTGCAAATGCTTGTTTTGTCGTGCCACACACTAACCCTGTGTGCGCATGTTGACCTAGGCCTGGTCGTTGACGTTAATAGGTTCTGGATATTGTCCTCAACTGGGAGGGGTGCACCAAGAGCGCCCTCCTGGTGACAAAAGACTACCATCACTGCCATGGGTTTTATGAGTGGAGCTCAGTTATGCAGCGTACCATGGTTGGAGAATTATAGTGGCAGGCCTTTTTCCTTTGATACATGAATGCATGCTTACAGGCCCATTCATCTAAAGTTCTGCAGCTCATGATGAACCCGAATCCTGAACGCCAACATCTCATGCATGGTACATGTGTGTGTGCTGGGATTGGTAGTGTGCTGTGCACAAGTGATTCAGGCTGGTGGGGTCCATTTTGGTAGCACACGGCCTGGACCAGAGTACAAGATGGAAGTAAAGTTGCTTTCCCCAGACTGCATATGTGTACCACTGGCATCTCCTAGACTGGGGAGGTTTAAGGTGGGGTGGAAGACACCAGATACTATAGTGAGGAAAGAGGAGACAGGTTTTCTTTAGAAGAGCCAGATCCCTCCCTGATACATTGGGCTGTAAATGACTCTGATTGCAGCTGCTGGTAGGTGGATGGTGAGGCATGCAGTATCTATTGCTAGGTAAAAGAGTCCTTTGAGGGAGCACAGATTCTTGTCTCTCTTCCTGCTCTCTGTGAGGAGGGGTCATAAATAGCTAGGTGCAGCCTACTCACACCTCTTTGTTCTGTGGTGGGCACTCCACCTGGAGACTGTCTTGCTGGGCAGAAGATCACTGCATAGAAAGGCAAGGTGTGGAAAGTGGACTGGTCAGGTCACATCAGAGGGGAACCAACCCAAACTCGTTCCAAGGACGCAGACTTGGAATACACATCCTCGTTTGTGAAATGAGTAGAAAGATGGAAGCCCAAGACTCATTGGTGTTCATTGTTGTGGTCTCTTCTACTGAGGAGGGGGTGCTCCGCAGAATACTCAGGGACCACTAAGAAGTCAAGGTTGGTGCCACACTGACAGCCAGCTCTCCAGAGTTGAGGGAACAGCGCCTGCCACCTGATTTGAAGGAGGAATTACCAGACTGTCTTGGGTGCTGAACCATCCTGCTGTGAGTGATGGAAGGAAGCGCCAACCCTGCGGGAGGAGCTGATCGTGGAATTCACTCTGGCATGGGGTCCATCTGAGACAGACCTACTAAGCAGCTGCGCTGAAGAACTTGCAGTGCTGTCTGACTGGGCAGTGAAGTCTTTGTCATATACCCCCTTCATAGCTACCACGACACCTGGAGCTATGTGCTTGAGTGGTAGGCCTAACCGATGCCAGGATAAGCACCTGCTAGTGGCTCCTGTGCCCCACAAGTGGACTGCATGATAGCAGCACTGCTAAAGTGTGCCGTGGGCCGGGATCAGTCCTGAAGACCAAGTGAGATGAGTGATGCCCCTGGGGTGCTTCATGAAGAATCAAGGTCATCACCTCCAGGCACTGGGTGACAGAAATGGTACCTGGTGACTACCGTGCTGAAGAACAATCACCTGTGGACGTGTTGTCATTTTGATCAAGAAAAAGCACCAAGTACTCACCAGAGTGCCAAGTGAGTCACACTGTGAGCAGAGATCTACAGCCAGGCTCCTGGAAGTGGGTCACCGATAGAAGCCTCTGCTCCTGCCATGACATTCCGAGCAACACCCAGCTCCCTTGAGGACAACCATGTCCTGCCTGGAAGTTCCCTGCTATCGGTGAGTTCCCACTGCCACGAGAGGGCTAAATGAGGCGGGTGGTGCTTCTAAGTACGAACTGGGTGAGAGACTTAAAGAATGAGCTGCACCCATGGGCAGTACCTCGAACTCTGGACTGGGATAGGAGGGGTTGGGGGAACCCATAGAAAGGAGGGTACCAATGAGAGACCAGGTGGAGGGGTAGCGAGTTAGCCAGAAAAGGCTCCTAGAAGCATAAAAGGCTCACACGCATAAATCTTGTATCCTTACATTATTGTATATGTAGTAGAATTCAATGTATTCTGTATAATAAAGGACTTGTCTTTTATACAAAAAGAAGCCTTGGATTGGACACTGATCTTACCACTCTGCTTAGGGGTGATGGGTTTGGGGGAGGTGTTTATTACTGAGCCAGAGTATCCCCAAACTAACCTCCCTGAGAAGCCTATTACTGCTCATCCTCGCTACCACTAAGAGTAGAGTATGGAAAGGGTTGTACATGGCACAGTTTGCAGACCCATAGTAGGACAGGCGCTGGGACAGCAGTGGTGAAAGGCCTCAACTCCCACAGATATGGACCAGTAGCCCCTGCCTGCTCCGTGGTGGCCTCTTCAATGGGGGTCTGATAATAGGTCTTCAACAACAGATAGCTAAGGCGAGAACAAAAAGCCGAAAATGTACAAATGCGCTTGCTAAAGTTTGTACACTGAGAAAGTATTCTTCCACATGGACAAAGCTGTATCCCTGGATGCCTGCTAGTTTTGACAGTGTTTTCTTCCCTTTCCCACCGTTGAATGGGATTTACTCCTTTCCTTGATAGGAATAAATCTCCAGCCATTTCTAGGGTAGGACGATCAGGCAATGGTTTTTGAAATAACGTTGAGGACATTTCTGCTCTAAAATGCTGATTCTCAACAATCATAAGTAGACTTACTTACATGGAAATCTCTGTGTGAATAAATCAATTTACGAGTGCCAGTGGCATAGCTAGACCTACTGCCACCCGGGGCAGACAATAAGTTGCCACCCGGTGCAGGTAAGAGCAGGGGGGCTGGCAGCCGACCGCTGACTTGTTCCTGGGGGAGGGGGGAGGTCTGGTGGCTGATGGACGACTTGTTCTCGAGGGTGGGGGATGGTGGTAGTCGACGGACACAACTTGCTCACCTCCGCCGCCCCCAAAAACAGTGCCGCCCGGGGCAGACCACCCCCCCTCAGCTACGTCACTGATGAGTGCAATATCAATGCTTCTGAATGAATCACTGACAGAATATCGACGACAAAAATATCGAACCCGAAATATCGATGTCCAGAATATCGAAGTCCTATCTACATAATGGTAAGTACAAGATTATCGGAAAAAAACTATCGTTGTTAAAAATATCGGTTTTTTATGTTTAAAAAATAATGTAAAATAAAGTAAATAATACATATAATTAAAAAAAATTAGTTAGAATTATTAGAAAATGTTTAAAATTATAAGTAATACATATAATGTAAAAAAATTAAACATACATATATATAAATTATAACATATATATTTACTTAATAATATTATAAAATAATTATTTAAATAAATTATAAATTATTACAAACATATCAAAAATTATAAATACATATATATATACACATACACCAATAACATAAAAATAAAAATTTAATATATATATAATAAATTAAAATATTAAAATATTTTAAATATTTTATAAATACATTTGACACTACATTAACTAAAACAGTAGAGAAAATATTGGATAGCGGAGGGAATAAAATTACTATTCCAACTCCAAAGAGTGCAACAGTAGGGAAAGTATTGGATAGCGTAGGGGTAAAAATTACTATTCCCACTCCAGTGAGTGCAACAGTAGGGAAAGTATTAGATAGCGGAGAGGTAAAATTACTATTCCCACTCCAAAGAGTGCAACAGTAGGGAAAGTATTGGATACCGGAGGGGTACAAATTACTATTCCCACTCCAATAAGTGCAACAGTAGGGAAAGTATTGGATAGCGGAGGGGTAAAAATTACTATTCCCACTCCAATCAGTGCAACAGTAGGGAAAGTATTGGATAGCGGAGGGGTAAAAATTACTATTCCCACTCCAGAGAGTGCAACAGTAGGGAAGTGTTGGACAGCGTAGGGGTAAAAATTACTATTCCCACTCCAAAAATTGCAACAGTAGAGAAACTGTGGGATAGCGGAGGGGTAAAAATTACTATTCCCACTCCAGTGAGTGCAACAGTAGGGAAAGTATTGGATAGCGGAGGTGTAAAAATTACTATTCCCACTCCAGAAAGTGCAACAGTAGGGAAAGTGTTGGATAGCGTAGGGGTAAAAATTACTATTCCCACTCCACTGAGTGCAACAGTAGGGAAAATGTTGGATAGCGGAGGGGTGAAAATTACTATTCCCACTCCAGAGAGTGCAACAGTAGGGAAAGTGTTGGATAGCATAGGGGTAAAAATTACTATTCCCACTCCAATGAGTGCAACAGTAGGGAAAGTATTGGATAGCGGAGGGGTAAAAATTACTATTCCTACTCCAGAGAGAGCAACAGTAGGGAAAGTGTTGGATAGCGTAGGGGTAAAAATTACTATTCCCACTCCAAAAATTGCAACAGTAGAGAAACTGTTGGATAGCGGAGGGGTAAAAATTACTATTCCCACTCCACTGAGTGCAACAGTGGTGAAAGTGTTAGATAGCATAGGGTTAAATTAATATTTCCCAAAAATTAAAATTAAAATAAAAAAAAAACAAAATAGCAACTACAATATAAAAACAAGGAACCTTCTATTGATTTTGTCGTTTGTGGCTTTTTTCTTCTGCTCCTCTTCTCTTCTTCTTGATTTGTTGTCTTGAATGCGTCAAACATCTATTAGGATGATGCTAATTGTTAGGTTCTGGCACACAAAGGTTAGATAAAGTTTTCTTAATATCTCCCCTATGTCTTGTCTATTTTGAACGTTGTTCCAACAAGGAACTCTCTATTGATCAAAAAATTTCCCCACTTCTCTCTTCTTTTTTGATAGATAGATTGTGCATGTTTTTTATATATAAATTGGGCTTTTTTATATATATATTGGATTTTATTATATGTCAGTTTCTCTGTCTGTGTGCTTTTTGTGTTTTTTGTGTTTTTTTTATTATAAGTATGTATTGTTTTGGTATGTCAATATTCATTGATAGTGTTTTTGTACATATATAAATGTTTTGTAATTTCAGTTGTTTAAACAATTGTTTGGTATTGAATGTGGTATATTGTATGTGTATGTGTGGTTGGTTTTGTGCACTTATTGTATGAATTTGTGGTTTATTGTTATTTAGATATATGTGGTCTTATATACAATTTTATTAATATTTCAGCCCTGATGAAGTTCCAATAGGAGCAGCAACGCGTTGGCTGACTTTTTGCTGTCCTATACTCTTTTTTGATATAAAATAAAGAAAATACATTTTGGACAAGTTGGTAACATTGTGGACTTCTTTGACTGGTGCACCTTCCCTCTTGCTACAATATAAAAATTATTGATAACACAAAAATAAAAACAATTATAAAATATTAAACATTTCAAAAACAGAAAAATTTAATATTAAAAAATACTACAAAATAACTACAAACACTAATTTATAAAAGTTTAAAAACAACATTTTACTAACAAATAACTATTTTTAAAATAAATTAATTATAATAAAAATAAATTATTAATAATTTTTAAATAAATTAATTCACACCATATTCCCCTATAAACACACAAAAACTCCTACATATTTAACACAATTAACATATTTAAAAATTAATGAATTATTATTTGCAAATAATTAATAATTAATTATTAATAAATAAATTAGCACAAACAACACTATAAAATAGAAATAAAAAATAAATACCAATAAATAAAAAATATTTATTACTTTATTTTAATTAAATTACTTCCCACCCTATTCCCATAAAAAACTACAACCCACTTCTTTAAAAAATAACACTATTAATATAATTATCCATTAATCAACTAATAAAATTTAATAACCAATTAATAATTAATTAATTATAATTTAATTATAAATAATATTAAATACATATTAATAATTACTTTATTATAATTAAATTACTTCCCACCCTATTCTCCTATAAACTCACAAAGCACTCATAAAAAAAATAACGCAATTAATATAATTATCAATTAATTATTTAATAATAATTAATAACCAATTAATAATTAATTAGAAATAAATTACTTATAAATATTAATAAATAAAAGTTATTAACTACTTTATTATAATTAAATTACTTCCCACCCTATTCCCCTATAAACCCACAACCCGCTCCTAAAAAAAATAACGCAATTAATATAATTATCAATTAATTAATCAATAAAAATTAATAACCAATTAATAATTAATTAATAATAAATTAATTATAAATACTAATTAATAAAAATTATTAATTTCTTTATTATAATTAAATTACTTCCCACCCTATTCCCCTATAAACCCACAACCCGCTACAGAACTAAAATACGCAAACTTATTTTACATAAAATAAATAACTTCTATAAATTTCACACATACATTAAAAAACAGATATACTTATACCAAAAACATTAAATAACATACTATTAACATACACACTAAAATACACTACACTAATATAAATATCGATATTATTAACAACGATATTTTAGCAAACAATATTACTAACTTCAATATTGAAAAAAACGATATTTCTTACCTTCATGTCGATATTCTGGTCACCGATATTCTTCATGTCAATATTCTGTACCTCCAATATTAACAACTCAATATTTTTGTAGGCCGAAAATAAAAACTCAATATTATGTCTGTTTACCCTTCTGAATTTGAAAATTGATTTTGAACTTGTAATTTAAGCTACTTGCATATGCCAGTCTTATTTACTCTCACAAATAGCTTAAGAAATGAGGCATGTACCAAGGCAGTGGCGCAATGTCCGCTCAACTCAAAAGGGAACTTACTGAGCTGGGATTGGTAGACACTTGGGGGCCCATTACGATACCCGGCGTAAAAAAATCCGCCAGGCATGGAAGCGGCAAAAATCCGCCCGCACACACCGCCTGAACACCGACCACGCCATTATGAGTACACAAACCGAAAACCGCCATCGGCGGAAAAATCACACAAAATACCGCCCGCCATCGTCCGAGTCGGAGTCAAACCGCCCGCCACGGACGGAAACACGCACGACAACACAAAACCGCCCGCCCACACGGCCGACACACCGCACGTGAAATTACGATCGCACCGCCATGAGCGCGGAAAACAACAAATATACCGCCCGCCAGCGCAAACAACGCCGATGAGAATCGACACGGCAGAAGCCATGGCGCCCACGTACCTGCACAGAAACCATCCGCACACAAAACCAATAGCACACAACATGGCCAACAAGTCCACACAGCAAGGCACACACAAATACACAAGCACAGTACACATCCCGAAAACACCCCCCGGACAAACAAAAAATACAAAGGCCAGAACCCCAGACACAACACACCTGAAAACAACAGACCATGAGGACACACCCACATAGGTGAGTACAAAAGCAGCACTCCCACAGACCACAACCCCTTGCTACATTGCAAACCAGAGAGGAGAGGAGAGGACACAGTGACACAGCAAGGACAGCAGCACACCACAGAAACGCACACATCACAACCACCACCACCACCACCAAACACCGGCACCACAAACCCCCTGCACATTACACAACACACACCGCACCAGCACCACAAACACCATGGCACCACAAAGGATGCCCAAGTTCACGCCCATGGAGCTGACGGTCATGGTCGACGAGATCATCAAGGTGTACCCACAAATCTATGGGAACATGGTCCAGCACACACCACTAGCCACCAGAAACAGAATGTGGACCCGGATCGTAGACCAGGTCAATGCAGTCGGGACCCTGCCCAGGAACAGAACCGAGATAAACAAACGTTGGAATGACGTAAAGAGCCTGGTCAAGAAGAAGGAGGGCAAAAACAGAGAGCTGGCTGCCGTCACTGGCGGAGGGAATCCCGCGCTCTTTAAGACCTTCAAAGCGTGGGAGGAGAAGGTGCGAGTCGTAATACATCCGGAGATCCTCGCCGGATTAGCAGGGGAGTGGAGGCTGGTAAGTACAAACTAATGTATACCAGCACACCGCTATGTACTCACATGCGCAACTACCATGCCACAGCTCCCAGGGACAAACACCCCCATGTCCAGCACACAATACACAACACATCACACACACATGCAACAGACACTACCACACACAGCCCAAACCGAACAACTGTAAGATGCGTGGGGACATGTGTACACTAAGCCAGCCACGTAACCACCAACAGGTCCCCAAATATGCCAGAAGCGCCACAACGAGCACCCACCACACCCATGTGTCCGCCACAGCTGCACTAACCGACAAGTAACAGGTAAGTGGCAGGAACACAAAGTGCAGTGGGTGGGACGGTGGACAGCCCAAGTACAACACACACCAGGCCCCAGTCCCACAGCACAGCAAGGAGGAGCATCCCCACACCCCACAGCCACGTGTCAGCCACTGCAGTGCACAACGACAGCCGAAAGGCAGACATCACGGTCCACAGCAATCGGTGTCAGTGGGTGTACAGCCACCCCCACGACCCACTACACCCCCCACCCCCACAGACCTGCAACATGGAGCACCCCCCGCTTAGAGCCATGTGGCATCCAGTACAGTGCACGCACGAACAACTTGCAGGTGGGAAACTGGACAGGGCTGGATTACTGGAGGCATGAGGACCATAACACCACCAACACATGGGACATGTCACGTAGCACACGGACACGCAGCACCGCCCACCGTCACGAACAAGTGAACAATGTGCACACGGACATGAACAGCAGACTCACACCCCACATGACCCATCACAGACATAGCAACACCCAAGGAGCCACGTCTGCATGCACAAGCCACACTGAATATAGTCCCACACGGCAGCCACTGTGCAACTCATCACACCCAACCGAAACACCATTGAAGTCCTGTCCATGTAGCCCCCACTGCCTGTCAACCCCACACCCCACAACTACGCCTATGTAAGACAAACAACACTAGACGCAACAGAGCGGAACAACATAAATGCACACGAACACCACTGAACCCATCAAACTCACAGACACACCATGCACATACAACATACCATCCATCCCATCCGTCAGCCCCAGTCTCATGAAAGGCATGTCATCCGCACAGCTGCCACACATACAGCAGTCACGCTAAGACACATGCCCATGACCAACCATGTGCCAGAAGTCAATTAAGCGCACGACACACTGTGAGCAACAACACACAACATGGGCCACACCCCCCGAGCACTGCAGTGATGCACATGGCACAGGGCAGCACGCACACCAAGGAGATGGGACAACTGCAATACATTGGCTGTCACACAACTATCACTCACTCATAACGATGCGTCCAATGCCATGTCCAGTAACCACAACAGACAGCAAATATGCAGGGCATGTCAGGCATGCACACACCTCAGACCATGCACTGTCATGCTGCCACAACACATGTCACGTTCGGCACCCATGGCTCACAGCATGTACCCCAAAAGCATATCCCCTCCCAAATGCGAATCTGGGGCATGGCCCCCATGTTGCCATATGCGTTCCTAAGCGTTCCATTTGAACCCCAAAAGCATATTCCATCCCAAATGCGAATCAGGGGCATGGCCCCCATGTTGCCATATGCGTTCCTAAGCGTTCCATTTGAACCCCAAAAGCATATTCCATCCCAAATGCGAATCTGGGGCATGGCCCCCATGTTGCCATATGCGTTCCTAAGCGTTCCATTTGAACTCCAAAAGCAAAGTACAAACCAGACCCAGGATGGGCCAGGAGCCCGCATACACCAGAGTCACAATGAGTAGGGGCAAAGCAACACACCCATCGGCATGGCCAATCCGTCCCATGCCACATGTGCACAGCACACAGTCCCATTGCCTAGCACACACAACTACAGATGCCACAGCCACACACTCGCCTCCGGGAAACCCATGTACGAGATTGCACGAACTGCCAATGTCAGACGACTAATACATACTTCGCCAGGTGCAACACAATAACAAATCTCATTCTCTCCACAGGTGACGAACTGCTGGACGCTGGGGATGGAGACAGCAGCCAGCACAGCCAGCCTACAAGCCCCCAACGAGGACACACGGATCTGGAGGATCTGTCCACCTCTTCGGACACGGACCACCAAGCTGGCCCATCTGGCGTGGCAGGGCCCAGCCGCTCCCCAGGACCCCTCCTACCCACCAACCCATCATCCAGGGATGCTGAACAGTCCCAGTCCCCTGCTGCCACTGTCGTTGCGGCCACACCCACGGTCATTGCGGCCACTACCACTGCCGCAACCGCCACCATCGCCGCACCGACCACCACCGCCTCCACCACCACCACGTCTTCGCTGGCACCAGCCCCAGCGCAGGTGGTGGCCCGGCCGACTGGATCCACCCTGGGAGCCACAGCGAGGACCGTGGTGAGCAATGTGGCTAGTGGGCAGGCCGGTGGCAGCAGGACTGGTAGGAGGAGCAGGGTCAGGGAAACGCCAGCCTCCCCTGGGAGCCATGCCCTGCCTCAAATGGCCAGAGTCCTTGGGGCCTATGAAGAGGCCCAAGGACAATGGGCCAGGTCTGCTACTGACACGCGGGAGGTGCTGGGGGTGCTGAGGTCCATGGACGCCCATATGGGCCAATTCGTGTCCCGTATGGACCAACTCGTGGACCTCATGGGCCAGCTGGTGGTGGCGGTGGGGTCACAGGCAAGGCCAGCAACACCACCTCCGCCACCACCTGCTAGGGCGCAGGGTCGGCCAGCAGTGTCCACTTCCCCTGCGTCCACAGCCAGTGAGCACACCTCACCCACCACCAGCAGGTCGCCACCACACACCCCCCTCCCAAACGTGGAAGGGGCCGTCCGAAGAGGAAACAGATCTCCCGGGAGGACTTCGCACGCTCCAGTCGCAAGTGAGGCAGCCAGCCAGCCTTCCGCCAGCCTTCCTTGACCAGCCACTGCATTGACTTGCTCTACGATCCCACTCCACACAGCCATCTGGATGGCATGTGTGTGTTGGACTATGGACATAGAACCAGTGGGTACACCCTGATCATCACGCAGCCATGACCGACAGCTCATTGTCACTGCACGCACCACTTTTGTCATCACCTTACACACAATCACATGTCACAGTTTGTAATAAATGCACCTTTTTCACTAACTGCTGTTTGTGCCCTGTGTTTTATTTGTACGGAATACATCGGCCACCTTGGGCGGAAGGGCACCTGATGCGTGGCATGGCAATGGAATCCGGAGGGCCTGTAGGGACCTAGGGGTGGGAGACAGAACAGGAGCACATTCAATGAGTGTGTCACACACCCATCACACAGTACATGTCAACAACTACAAGCAATGTACACACATCGCACAGAGCAATAGGGCACAATGCCACAGTCACCAACAGTGGCATACTACCCTGGCCATGGAGCGTTGACACACTGCACGCAGTGAACATACGGCCACCCTGACACAGCACACACACACCTGCATAGATACAGACACATCATCCGTCGTACATGGACACTCACCGTCAAGTGAAGTAGCGGGCGATGAGCTGCTGGCGCACATTCCCAGCTTCCTCCTCTCCGCTGTCCACCTCACTCGAGCTGTCCTGGTCTGCGGGCTGGGGCCCTGGTTGATCTCCGTCATCCACAATGAGGGGGATCTGCTTCCGAATGGCCAGATTGTGCAGCATGCAGCACGCCACCACTATCTGGCACACCTTCTGTGGGGAGTACGCCAGTGCACCCCCGGTGCGGTCCAGGCACCTGAACCTGGACTTGAGGAGGCCAAAGGTACGCTCGACCACACGTCTGGTCCTCCCATGTGCCTCATTGTATCGATCGTCTGCTGGGGTGCGAGGATTCCTCAATGGACTGAGCAGCCATGCCCCATTCGGATACGCAGAGTCACCTGGGTGTGAGGGACACAGAGAACCGTTGCTATTCCAACTGGACAGGGGACAGCATCGCACAACCAGCACGCTACACCACTCCACATACTCACCGACAATACAGCCACGATCCTGTTGCAGATTGGCCATCAGTCGTGGCAAGATGCTGTTGCGCATTATGTGTGCGTCATGGGCCGAGCCTGGAAACTTGGCACACACGTGGGTGATCACCATGTCCGCAAGGCACACCACTTGCACATTCAGGGAGTGCGTGTGCTTCCTGTTGCGGTACAGGTGCTCAGTGGCCTGTGGTGGAACAAGGCCAACATGAGTGCAGTCAATGGCTCCCACGACGTGTGGGATTCTGCCAAGGGCATAGAATGCACCCTTCACTGCCGCCAATTCACGAGCCCTGGGGAAGCGGATGTACCTGTTCCGGTACAGCATCATGGCTGCCAGTACATCCCTCAGCACCTTGCTGAACATGGGCTGGGACATCCCTCCTCCACTGCCCACTGTGTGCTGGAATGACCCAGTGGCGAAGAAATGCATGGCGGCCATCACCTTAGCCGTGGGGGTGACAGCAGTCGGATACACCCTGCGGGGACGGAGATGGGGCTCTAACATGGCACACAGTCGATGCAGGGTTGGCCTGTCCAGCCGAAACTTCCTGATAACCTCTGTATCGTCCATGTCCGCCAGCAATTGGTATGGGCGGTCAATGTTCGGTCTCCGCCTGGGTTAAATGGCAGAGGACACATGTCAAAGCAACACGGCACATAGCAATTTCGCATACACATCACTGACATGACTGAGCAAGCACATGAGCCACAGCCCAGCTGTCAAGCTGGGACGGCACGGCCACAATACACTTACACAGGTCTCCCAACAATGGCAATGGCAAGTGAGACATACCACTGCCATGTGCATGCACATGGGGATCTAGGCCCCAATGACTTGCGGGGCGTGCTGATGGGGACTGACTGCATATTCGTCAAGCGGCAACGCCACGGCAACATGAGTGTCTGCTGAGCATGGAACTGCTTCCGAGGCTGGATGAGTATGGCACACGACGACGACGATGTGGGCACGGGCTGAGCGGCCAATACAAGTGGGACCTGTGGCACGAGGGGATATGAGACAGTAGTAGGTGTCAGCACTGCACCCTATGTACAGCACTGTACGGATCACAGCTCCCGAAACATTGACTGGTGTCCACATTGACAGCCCCATGCCAAGACGGCTGTGTGCTTGCAGTCACACGTCACAGGTGAGAGGTTACATTGCACGTGCCAGGTGGCAGACGTACATAGTGGGAGCTGGCATGTGTGTGCATGTGTCTCCTGTTCAGGATCCACCAGATGGGCGCTGACTCTGTACTGACCATTGGACACAGCATGTTCCGTGGAAGGCTTGTGTGTGTGGGATGGTGGCACTGGATGTGCCTCCGTTGGGTGGGGGGCCATGCACAGGGCGGGTACGTCGATGATTGCGCATTGTTGGTCACGGTGGGTGCACCAACTAAGATGTGTTGCCCTGTGTTCAATTCCTATGTCCGCATGATGATGGACTGTGGATGTGGGCAGACTACACATTGGTCGATGTGCTGTCTATATGCATGTGCCTTCACACCAGGCACAGCTGCCCCTGCACATGTGACCCCTGCTGGACTCGCTGCTGGGTCTGTGGAGCTGATGCACCTTCTGCGCGTGGGGCGGACAGCTCTCCTCACTTCCCCTCATTGCGCATGTCATGTCTTTGCCGCAGGTGACATGGATCATGGAGGGCCCACATGTACGCGTGGGTAGGCTACACATGATTGTTCACTGGTCGCCACCCCAGTCAGTGTTTCGAATGGGAAGGTTGTCGTGCTGGTGGTATGTTCGATGTGGCGGATGGGCGGGCCTAGGTGCGGGCTTACATTCCGGACATGGGGGGTAGTTGGATTGGCGACTAGTTGCAGTACACACGGGACACGTCTCTTCCTTTCCACATCTGGGTCATCCCTTGTACTAACTGACAGTGATACAGTCATCTTCGCCCCAGCCCTCATGTCCTCCCCTCGCCCCCCAATATGCATGCTCACCTGCGAGGCTAGCGCTTGCACAGGCAGCCCCAAGCTCGCACCAGAGAGGGCAAGGAGTGTATGTGTGGGTCCAGTTGCACGAGTGGGCTGTCTCAGGGTATGATGTGTGGCGGGACGCCGTCCACCTGCGTGGTGCCCCAAATGGAGACCCGGCCTGCATGGACTATGCATCACAGTCTTCGCCTTCCGGATCCGCCACCTGCGACACCCAGTGGCTGTGGCTGCCCTTGCGGCCAGGCCGCGTCCGTCTGTGGCTGATGGCCCACACATTCACTCTTTGGCCTCTCTGGGGAGGGCTCGGGGGTGGTGGCGCACGCGCTTGCACTTAGTCGCAATGGCATGTGGCGTGGTTGGTATGATGGGCAATGGATGGGATGGTGCGAGCCACCTCCCGTGACGTCAGTGCTGCTCGTGCTGTGGTGCGTCCCCCTACACTTCCATTTGACTTGTGCCATGCTAGACGTTGAGGTTCTATTGCCTGCGTGATATGACCAGGAGGAGCGCGAGGAGACCTGTCACACACCATGCTCCACTGCCATCCCGTGCCCTGTATCGCCTGTGCGGATTGACTATGTTGGGGTTACACCTGGTCGACTGGGGCTGTGTGTGCCTTGTCAAGGGGCATGGCGGGCGCACAACAGGATCCAGCTTGTCCACAGAGGGTGGGCTGAGGTGCGCCTGGTACCGCCTTGTACGTGTGCCCGGCTGCTGTGCACACACGTGTTCACTCCCCCCGACAGGTGTCCTCTCACAATGCCCAGGGAAGCGGTGGTGTACTGTTCATGACCCCTCCCAACACGGCGTGCTCCAACTTGGCATGTGCGCATCTACCCGTCGCACCCACCCACCTGAGCACTGCGTCCATACGACTTCACACGACACATGTGTGTCTTCCACAGTAGTGCTACTCATTTGCGTTGACATCCAATACCAGTGGACTACATGGTCATGTCACGACTGCCGTGTACTTCACATACTCTCATCCTCTCTCATTCGTACTTGTGAAATGAGTCAGCGGAGACAGTTTTGGTTTCAGACATTATATTGAGTCTTCTGTCCTCTGTGATGCAGTATAGTGGACACTACTGGCAGCGGAATACATGTTGAGGATATACTGAGCATGATTACAAATGGGATAGGGTGTGGGGTTACATCTGCTTGGCCAAGGCTGTGCTAATGTACATTTACGTATAGCTGCGGAGCTGCGGACTTTGACACAGACGGTATACATGTAGCCTACCAGACCGCTCGGCATCATGGGCACAGTCCATCTCAGTTCCATGTGACAGGTTTGCTGCGGTTGTTCCTCATGCACGCGTGCATGTGAGATGACATCAGGGCATGTGCTTGCGTGCATGCAGCGGCGTGCCACTTGTTGTTGCACTGTGGTGGTTACTGGACATGTCACAGTCACTGGGGTCGTGTTGTTGTTGTATGCACTTGTCGTCCATGCAAAGGTCCTGGTATGGGATTCCCGGGGCGGGGGTGGGAGGGGTGCAGCACCCACAGACTCCAGGCGACCTATTCATGTCCACTGAGCGGTGTGTGTGTCCATGTGCGCTGGATCCATGTCGTGTCCTGGTTGTTCGTGCAGTTCCGTCCATGTGGGTGCGATGCACAGAGCCCATGCCACTGCCTCCCACGATGCATGCGGTGTTCCTGGATGTGATGGGGAACAGTGTGCATGTCCCGGTCATATCCGATGTCATGGCGATGTCGTTGATGGTGTGGTTACAGTTGCCGGTCGTTTGGTATGGCTGTTGTGGTGGTGACTGGCCAGTCCGTGCGGAAGCTGAGCATGGGTGCGGGGTTGGACTTCATAGGTCACTCGGGGAACCTGCGTTGTGGTCCGACGTATTTACAGGTTGTCAGGTATGCGATGCCGTCCAGCAGGGCTTCCATGTCATTGGTGGTGTACATGTTTGCCAGCCAATGAAGCGGATGGTGGCTGTCAAGGTGTTGTTCGTAGGTTGTCCCTTGGAGGACCATGATGGGGCATGCTGGGTGACATTCGATGTAGCTGTTCTCGATGATCCGTCGTGTGGAGGCACAGTGGTTCCATTTCAGTGCGCGTGCGATGTTGGCCACATACGCCATGCCCCCATAGGCAGAGCAGGCCCTGTCGTGTGCGTCCAGAGGGAGGAGTAGTGGTAGCAGGTCCGCCTTCAGACATGCCGGGTTGGAGAGGCATATCTCGACGGGATGCTGGTAGGGACACCTCCGACAGTAGAAGACGGGCATGACGCAGCTGAACAATGTGATGCGGTAAGTCAGTCGGTAACTTACGTTCAGCAGGGACAGGAGATCGCATCCCAATGTATGTATCGTGTTGGTTTGGTACAGCTTGAGCTCTTCGGCGTAGTTGGGTAGGTGTGTTGCGGTTGCCATTTCGCAGCGGTTCGTAGAGGTGGCGTGCTCCGGCTGTGTGTGCAGTCTGCAATGTGCACGCTCCGGGGTTGCTGTGAGCTCTGTGTAGTCGTGGGGAGACAGGACTTGTGTTCTGTTGGCTTGTTTGGAGGACACGGGCCCTCTTCCCACATGCTTCTCAGACAGTTCAAGGTCGGTGCTGTGTGACTCCTTCCAATTAACTTGCATGTGGCCGACATGGGGAGTGTTTTCTTCTTTCTTCCCCGTCCGTTGTGTGCTTCTGTGATATGCGCTATCTGCCGTGTGGTCGGTCTCCTCGGCATGCCTGTGTTGGTCTATTCTTGGACAATGGCTGTATTCACCGGCTTCTGTCGTAGGGCTGTGGTTTCGGTGTTGGAATGGAAGGTCATTCAGTGCTGTCTGCTCTCCCTTGTGTGGGCGGCAGGCTGCCTTTCCGCTCTGCGTTGGGCCTTGTGTGTGGATGTAATTCTTGGGCCACCTGTTGTCGGTCACCGGGCTCTTTGGTGTTCCGTTTCATGTGTCTTGTTCATATGTGCAGGGTGGTATGGGTTTTTCAGTGTGGTACTGGCGTTCCTCTTCCCGAAGGGAGCCCTGCTTCTCCTAGTTGGTGTTGCCGCCGCTGTGTGCTTCGCCATGTTTGTTACACTGGGGTGTGTCCTGCTGTTGCGTGACTTCACTGACATGTGTGCGTCGGTTGTGTGGCGTTGGGTGTTGTCCGTGAATTGGGCGTTGGGGACATGTCTGTGGCCGGCCTGTCACGTGTCATGTGCGTTCGGGGTGGGGCTGGTGTGTGTGCTGCTTGGTTGTGTCCCTGTGTCTGTGTGCGACGCATGCATGGCGCTGCGGTTGGCCTCTGCGTTGTGCGCATGTGTGGCGGCGTCATCGGCGCTTTGGGGCCGTGACGGGGTGGTTGGTTCCTAGTCCCAGGTGGTGTGTACACATGTGTTCTGCGATGTTAGGATTTGGCCTGTGTGTCATATGTGGATGCAATGGTGGATGTGTAGTGTGCACGCGCTGGTGGGGGGTTGTCCGCTTTTTCCGCCCTTGCACTGTGTGCGCTGTTTGCGTGCACTTGTTGTGTGTGTGCCTACCTGCGTCTCCGCGGTACGTTGCGTCCTTGGTGGTGCATCAGCAGAAGCATGGGAAGGGCCTGCAGTGCTGGATTCATGCCCGGGGTGCCGCTTCTTCGTTGTCCGTGCTCTGCGTCCGTGTTTCCGCCTCTCTTTCACGTGCGGTGTCTCTTTGCCGTGGGAGCCGTTTGTTTGCGACATCGTAATTTATGCGCCGGGCGGGACGTGTTTCGTCGGACGGTGTGTGTCAGTTGGGCTGCGCCGCTACGTGTGCGGGCGCACTTTGATGGCGGACGGTGTTGCTGGCTTGCCGGCGGTGTTTGGCCTGCTTTTCGCATCGTAATTGGGCGGGCGTGTGGACTGCTGCGTGCCGGCGGTAACTGGTGGTTTTTGCATCCGCCAGCACGGCGGTTGTGCTTCCGCCCGCCATCGTAATGGGCCC
>CAWUFW010028931.1:0-20159 GCA_963921515.1 Calotriton arnoldi | reverse complement strand
GCCATGTAGTGTAGTTCCTATTTCCCTAATAGGCTCTGCGCATTGGAATAATATAACCTATAGGCTTGACATAGGACTAAGGTCGGTATGTCCCTATCGAGTATATTAAACTTAATTTCTTGTGCCAGCTAGCTCAGAGGCCACTAGAAACTCCTTGAGAACAAGAAGGGAGTAGTTTCTGGCAACCTGAGACAGATCCGTTCAACACATCTCTGCCTCGCCCCCTCCCGACAAATACTTGGTCTGAATTTAGCCCTTTAGATTTGGCTACTTCCCTCAAGCAGTTGGAAAAAACCAAATCCGGGTCTCCACTTGACCCTTGCCCGGCCAGGTTTTTTAAAATATTAGCTCCACTGCTCAACCCTGCGCTAAACCAGCTCTGGAACACCTCATTGGAAACTGGCATTTATCCATCTAGCTGGAAAATCGCTATTGTTCAACCAATCCTCAAAAAGGAGAATGCAGACCCTACAATATTGAAAAACTTTAGACCCATCTCCCTTTTGCCAGTACCTGCTAAGATTCTCGAAAAGAAGTGCAAAAACAACTGTCCACATTTCTTGAATCAAATAAACTGCTTCACGACACCCAGTCGGGATTTAGAGCAGGTTACAGCACGGAGACAGCACTACTCGAAGTAGCAGAAACTGTCCGGGAGACAATGGATAATGGGAACTGTGCAATGCTGGTGCTGTTGGATCTGTCAGCAGCATTTGACACAGTGTCTCATAAGATCCTCTTAGATAGGCTTCAACAGTTGGGAGTGACGGGGACTACTTTAGCTTGGTTTTGTTCCTTCCTAGAAGGCCGCTCCCAGAGAATTCGGTTGCATCCTTACACTTCGAATTCTCGCCCTGTGATCTGTGGAGTGCCTCAGGGTTCAGCCCTTAGCCCGACTCTTTTAATGTTTACCTCGCTCCCCTGGCCCCTCTGGTAAAGCAACGCGGGGTAGATGTTATTTCATATGCTGATGACACGCAGCTCGTGTTTTCCTTCCAAGATTGCTCTGAGGCCGGTTTTTCAAACTTTAGGCAGTGTCTCATGGACATCTCAGCTTGGATGACAGCTAACTGCCTAAAGCTGAACACAGAAAAAACGGAAGTGCTATTTTTCAACCAGCCCTCACCTCCATTATCAGATTTCTGGTGGCCCGCAGAACTTAACCCCCTCCTCTTCCAGTCTCGTCTGCAAGGAATTTGGGGTTCAAACTAGATACTTCCCTGTCATGTAAGACTCAGATAGCCCATGTTTCCTCGTCCTGCTTTTGGAAAATGAAGGCCCTTCGGAGATTCCTCTACTTCCTACCAATGGACTGTAGGAAAACAATAGTCCATGCGGTGATTACATCACAGCTTGACTATGCAAATAGTCTGTACATCAGGCTGCCAGCATACCTGCTCAGGAAATTGCAAACTGTGCAGAATGCAGCAGCCAGGCTTATTAGGAACATCCCACTAAGACATCATATATCCCCTCATTTGCGTAGTCTCCATTGGCTGCCTGTTAAGAGAAGAACTGAATTTAAGGCACTTACTCTTGCATACAGAGCACTTAATGATATTGGCCCGCAATATCTAAAGAAGAGAGTTCGCAAATACCATCAGTCCAGGACCCTAAGATCTAATCATCGTGAGTGCCTTGTCATCCCCCGCTTTTCTAAGTCCAGAATAGGAGGACGGTCCTTTTCCGTCAAAACCGCGACCCTGTGGAACTCCATGCCTGATCATATTAGGAAAGCCAAGTCGGAACCTATCTTCCGGAAGGATTTGAAGATTTGGCTTTTCAGTCTCCTTTAGCAAACTAGGACTCGACAACTTTAACTTGCCTTCACCCCCCACTGTATCTGCAAGCGCCGGGACACCCCCGTTGGGGGTAGCTGAGCGCTATATAAGCGTAACCCCTTCGGTGCTTATGACGAGCTGGACTCGTCATGGCACACAGTGCTCGTGTGCTCATGACGAGTCCACCTCGTCATAAGACCACCCACGGGGGAAGCGCTGGCGCTCCTCCCGTGGGAATCCGATCTTTAGGGTTTTTTGGGGAGGCAGGGGAAGGGCTTCCCCTGCCTCCCCCGCCCCCCGCCCTCCCCATCAATGACGTCCAGCGCGCGAGGCGCGCTGACATCATTGAGGGTTTCCTTTCTTCCCCGACGCGCTGGAAGCCATTTGCTTCCAGCGCGTCAGGAAATCAGGTGAGGTTTGGCTCGGGGAGGGGGTTTGTATCAAAAGAGGCATCGAGGGAAAGGAAAGGGTTTTCCTTTCCCCGATGCCTCTTTGTGCATTCCTGCTGCACGATCATGTGATCGTGCAGCAGGAATGCCCACTAGGCACGAGGGAGGGAGGGAGGGCAAGAGGCATGTGAACGGGCCTAGAAGCCCCGCCCGATGTGCCTTCTCTCCATTTCCAACGTGAAAAGTTAGCTGTAATCCTTGATGGAGGTCTTTGCATCCTTCATTTTCTCGAGCGCAATTCTCGTGTAGAATTCGTGAGCGTGGTTAAGCAGATGTGGCTTCTCTCCATTTACACCCTGAAAAGTTAGCTGTAATCCTTGATGGAGGTCTTTGCATCCTTGAATTTCTCGAGCGCAATGCTCGTGTAGTTCCTGTGACCAGGAGGTTCCTTCTCCTCGTCTGCCGCTGAGATCGTGCTCTGACCCTTTATAAACAAGAGGCATGTGAACGGGCCTAGAAGCCCCGCCCGTTTGGCCCCGCCACACATACACTAGCGGTATGCAACGTCTGCCCGCCCTTTCCCCACTATGATGGACAGCTTAATCAAAGGTTCCCGGCGCTTTCGGCGCGGTGGCAAAGTTACAGACACACAGGTCACTGGAGACAATTCTTCTGGTCCTTTACGCAGCTGTAGTGTAGGAAAGGCACTATACATTTACCCAACGAGGTAACACTTACTGATTAGCCAGTAGACAGTACTACAGTTGAGTAGAGGTATTGCACAAAACGGTGGCATCTTCTTGGATAAATATGCAGGGCAGGTGTGCAGAATTCGTGAGCGTGGTTAAGCAGATGTGCCTTCTCTCCATTTCCAACGTGAAAAGTTAGCTGTAATCCTTGATGGAGGTCTTTGCATCCTTCATTTTCTCGAGCGCAATTCTCGTGTAGAATTCGTGAGCGTGGTTAAGCAGATGTGGCTTCTCTCCATTTACACCCTGAAAAGTTAGCTGTAATCCTTGATGGAGGTCTTTGCATCCTTGAATTTCTCGTGCGCAATGCTCGTGTAGTTCCTGTGACCAGGAGGTTCCTTCTCCTCGTCTGCCGCTGAGATCCTGCTCTGACCCTTTATCCCCTTCGGTGCTTATGACGAGCTGGACTCGTCATGGCACACAGTGCTCGTGTGCTCATGACGAGTCCAGCTCGTCATAAGACCACCCACGGGGAAGCGCTGGCGCTCCCCGTGGGAATCCGATCGTTAGGTTTTTTTTTGGGGAGGCAGGGGAAGGGCTTCCCTGCCTCCCTCGCCCATCAATGACGTCAGCGCGCGAGGCGCGCTGACATCATTGAGGGTTTCCCTTTCTTCCCCGACGCGCTGGAAGCCATTTGCTTCCAGCGCGTCGGGAAATCAGGTGAGGTTTGGCTCGGGGAGGGGGTTTGTATCAAAAGAGGCATCGAGGGAAAGGAAAGGGTTTTCCTTTCCCCGATGCCTCTTTGTGCATTCCTGCTGCACGATCATGTGATCGTGCAGCAGGAATGCCCACTAGGCACGAGGGAGGGAGGGAGAGAGAGGAGAGAGAGAGACAATTTCAATTTATTTGCCAGGTAACGAGGGAGGAGGTGTGTAAGGCTTTGTGTGTGATGCAGGCAGTTTTGTAAATCAATCTTGCCTCGATCGGAAGCCATCGAAGAGAGGATAGGAGTGACGTGGTCGCTTCGTTTAGACCCTGAAATGAGACGAGCTGCTGAATGGAGGATGGATTTGAGAGGGAGAGGTGGGATTTGGGTAGGCCCGTCAGAAGAGAATTGCAATAATCCAGTCTTGAGAGAACCAGAGATTGTACCAAGGTTTTTAAGTCTTTCTCCGGGAAGATCCGACGGATCCCCGTAGAAGGCGCAACTGGTAACGTGCGTTCTTAGCAATAGAGTTGATGTGGGAGATTAGGTTGAGTCTTTTGTCAAGAATGACACCTAGGGATTTAGCGCTGTCAACAATGATGGGTTTGTTGTTGAGTAGGTTCAGCTGATCCATCCAAGATTGAACAGGAGGAGGTGAGAGAGAGGTAGAGAGGAGGAGGAATTCAGTTTTGGCGGGATTCAGAATGAGTTGGTGAGCTAACATCCAGTTGTGAATAGAGTTGAGAGTAGAGTTGAGTAGTGAGAGATCGTGTGCGGAAGATAAAGGTATCTTCCCACTAGTCCACCAGGCTTTTATTTGTGGAGAGTGACCCCTTGGGTGGCAGAATAGCAGTATGTTTTTAGGCCCATCTGCCCCCAAGAAGGGCAGAAGCCACTAGACACCAGGGTTTTTTTAATTTTTGTGTTGGGGAGTGGCCAAAAGGGCAAGAGTTGCTCCCCTTTTACGGGGGTGAATATTTTATTTATACTGTTAGGCCCACCTACCCCTTAGCTTGGCTGGTGGATTGTGTGTGGACTGGTGCATTATTTGCATATGTGATTGTAATGGTTTTTTTCTCCTTTTTATTCTAGTGTAAAGCTTTTGATTCCTGTTTGCGGTTTCGGCAGTGGTGGTTCTGCAGTTTTGCGTAATTGCATTTATTTGGTAAGAAAAATATTTTTGTTGTGTGTACTCCAAATGAGTATTATTGTCATGCATGAATGAATTTTTTTGTAAGTGGTGCCATAATGGCAGCATATTTGTTAGTGTTCAGAGCATGAAATTCTTAGCGATGTTTTGCATTGTCTTATGTGTAATTTTTTTCTTCTTCTTTTTTAGTGGGATATTGTTGATCCTTACTGTGTCTGTGCAGAGTAGGTGGTGGTGAGTCTAGCTGCTTCTGTCACGTGAGTGGTATAGTGTTGGAGTATATAGGTCTTTGTGATAAAGCTACATTTTGTTTATTTCTTTTTTTTACAAAGGGTTTGTTGTTGTTGACTTGTTTGACAAGTAACCTTTATTAGTAAGCATTATGGCTAGCCGTAGAATTACTGCTCAGCAGGTGGTTGGTTTGCTTCTTGAATCTTCCTCTGAGCAGGATTATGAGACTGACAGTGCGTCTGAGGGAGAGGAGGGAGGGAAGATTCAGGCAGTGAGTTTTCTCTCCACATGGAATCATCGGATGATGAAGGTACTCTCAGTGCAGATGAAGTGCCTGATTTAGAGGAGGATACTACTGTGCCGATGGTGCAAGAGGCATCTGGATTGCAGCCTGGGGCTGCTAGGCTTCCTACTGGAAGTGCTGGACTCTGGGTTGATCCAAACATGGTGCAGCCGGTGTTGCCTGCCTTTAGTGGTTATGCAGGGTGTAGAGTGGATTGTGAACATTATTTGCCTATACAGTATTTTCAGTTGTTTATGGATGATGTATTTTTGGGTGAGATTGTTGAGCAGACTAATTTGTATGCTGAACAGTTTTTGAGGGACAACAGTGCCAGACTTAGGCCCCATTCTAGAGCTACCCGGTGGAGTCCCACAAATCTGGAAGAGATGAAGAAGTTTTTGGGTTTGACTTTTTTGATGGGTTTGATAAGGAAGCCGTCCATGGGTTCATATTGGTCTACCAGTCCCTTGATGGCAACGGCCATATTTCCTGCAGTTATGACTCGTGATCGGTATTTACTTTTGCTTCGGATGCTGCATTTTGTTGATAATGGTTTGGCGTTGCCACGAGATCACCTTGAATGTGACCGTCTTTTTAAGATTCGGCCTGTTCTTGATCACTTTGTAGATCGATTTTCAGAGATCTATACTCCAGGGAAAGAAATATCTATTGATGAGTCTTTGGTCCTGTTCAAGGGCCGTTTGGTTTTTAGGCAGTACATTCCTAGCAAGAGGGCACGCTATGGAATTAAGCTGTATATGTTGTCTGAGAGTAGGACAGGATATGTTTTTAATTTGCGTGTGTACACTGGTAGGGATTCCACTATTGACCCCCTGGTTGTCCGTCCACTTTTGGAGTTTCAGAGAAAATTGTGTGGGATCTTGCTAGAGGACTGTTTAACAGAGGCCACCATTTGTACCTTGATAACTTCTACACTGCTGTGCAATTGTTTAAGGAATTGTTCAAAGTGGACACTTTTGCTTGTGGCACAATCCGCTCTAACCGTAAAGGTTATCCAAAAGAGCTTGTTTGCAAAAAACTTCAGAGGGGACAGTGCAGTGCCTTGCGTAGTGAGGAACTGCTAGCTGTGAAATTTGTGGACAGGAGGGATGTGTACATGCTGACTACCATCCATGATGAGAGTACTTCACCTGTGGCTGTTTGGGGTCAGATTGCTGAAGTGCGCAAACCTGTGTGCATTTTAGACTACAATAAGCACATGGGTGGTGTTGGTAGAGTAGATCAGAGGTTGGAACCTTACACTGCTATTCGTAAGTCTTACATTTGGTATAAGAAGTTGGCCATCCATCTCTTCAATTTAGCAACTTTCAATGCTTTTGTTGTGTTCAAGGAGTGTTCTCCTGCGTCAAAGTTGACTTTTGTTCAGTTTCAGGAGTCTGTCATAGGCAGCCTTGTTGTTGTGGAACAGGCAAGTGTTCCTAGAGTTGGAGTGGTGGAGGATGTGGCTCGATTGAAAGATCGCCACTTTCCTGATCACATTCCTCCTACACCCTCAAAAGACTTTCCCACTAGGAGATGTAGAGTCTGTTGGCGAAGAGGTACGCGGAAGGAGACTCGTATGTACTGCCCTGAGTGTCCTTCTAACCCTGGGCTGTGTGTGCCTGCTTGTTATAGAGCGTACCACAAGCAAAAGAATTATTGGGAGCAACCATGAGTGGTAAAGTGAACTGCCTGGTCTGTAATGTTTAAGAATTGTTGTTCTGTTTCAAGGTTGGCATTAGTGCAATGTATTTAGTTTCTGATTTTGTGTTAGTAGATTTGTATCTATTTGCAATTTGTTTGTGTTTTCTTTTTTGTATAAAAAAATCCTAAATGTGATGGTTGTGTGTGTAGGCTGGTGCTTGGCTAGCGGTGTGCGTGGAGTGGCGCTTGGCTGGCGGTGTGCGGGGAGTGGCTCTTGGCTGGCGGTGTGCGTGGAGTGGCGCTAGGCTGGCGGTGTGCGTGCAGTGGCGCTAGGCTGGCGGTGTGCGTGGAGTGGCGCTTGGCTGGCGGTGTGCGTGGAGTGGTGCTTGGCTGGCGGTGTGCGTGGAGTGGCGCTTGGCTGGCGGTGTGCGTGGACTGGCGCTCGGCTGGCAGTGTGTGAGTAGTGACTTGCTGCTGGTCACTACACACACTGCTAGCCGAGCGACACTCCACGCAATCCATCAGCTTGTGTGGTTGCTGTGTTAGGAATGTGGGCGTGTGAAAGTGATGGGCCCTTGAATGGCGCTGTCTGCTGGTGTGAGTGTTGTAATGTGATGGGCCCGCGGCTGGTGGTGTGAATGGTTTTGTATTTGTCACACGTATGAAAGGTGTATGAATGGCCTGTAAAGAGGTTGGTGCCTTGTCGTGGCTTTACAGCTCACGAGCTGTGAGTCAATGGTTCAGTTTCTCGTCCTTTCAATTATTAACAGTGCATTTCATTTTTGTGAAATCACTTGTTAATACAATTGTATATACTGAACCATCACTCACCCTCGTGCCAAATCCAACCAGTATGTGTGTGTGTGCTTGAGGATTAGATGGCTGTGCAGTAATATTTTTTTTTGTCTTTCTCAAGCAGGGTGTACCTTGTCCCTTTTTGTGAATGTTGTAATGTGTTTGTTTCGTGCCTGGGGGTGTGAATGGTCTTGTGTGTATCACGTATGAAAGGTGTGTGAATGGCCTGTAAAGCGGTTGGGGCCTTGACGTGGCTTTACAGCTCACGAGCTGCGAGTCACTGGTTCCGTTTTTGTCCTTTCAATTATTGACAGTGCATTTCATTTTTGTGAAATCTCTTGTTAATAAAATTGTATATACTGAACCATCACTTGCCCTCGTGCCAAATCCAACCAGTATGTGTGTGTGCTTGAGGAATAGATGGCTGTGCAGTAATCTTTGTCTTTTTAGTCTGTCTGCCAAGGTGTACATTCCGTCTAAGAATAACCTACCAACTGTAGATATTGTCGTAAACGAAACACCCATGGGAGTACATGGTGATATCTCTCTTGTGGATCCCAACAAGTTATGGTACCCACAATGTCCTGCAAACCTCAAAATGTCTGTCACATTTTCCTTGCAATATTGTGCCAAAATTTTCACGCTGCAGAAATAAACAACACATTATCTCAAAATGACCTGGTTTTGCAAGGGGGTCACCTGGGTTTTGGCCCGGGCTCGGCGGCCACATAGGAAACCTACCAAACCCACACATTTCTGAAAAGTAGACACCTGGGGCTTCCAGGGAGGTATGGCTTGCGTGGATCCCCCAACGTTTCCTTACCCAGAATCCCCTGCACACCTCAATTTTAGCTGAAAAAATCACTTTTTCACACATTTTTGTGTGGGAAAGTGTGGCATCACTGGCCTCACACAAATTTCCTACCACCCAGCGTTCCCCAGGTCTCCCGATAAAAATGGTGCCTCACTTGTGTGGGAGGCCCAAGTACCCGCGACAGGCAAGGGCCCACAACGTAGTGAGGCAACCTCAAAATGGCCTATCTCAAAACCACCTGGTTTTCCAAGGGGGTCACCTGGGTTTTGGCCCTGTGCTCGGCGGCCATCTAGGGAAACCTACCAAACCCACACATTTCTGAAAAGTAGACACCCGGGGCTTCCAGGGAGGTATGGCTTGCGTGGATCCCCAACGTTTCCTTACCCAGAATCCCTGCAAACCTCAATTTTAGCTGAAAAATCACTTTTTCACACATTTGTGTGGGAAGTGTGGCATCACTGGCCTCACACAAATTTCCTACCACCCAGCGTTCCCCAGGTCTCCCGATAAAAATGGTGCCTCACTTGTGTGGGAGGCCCAAGTACTCACGACAGGCAAGGCCCACAACGTAGTGAGGCGACCTCAAAATGGCCTATCTCAAAACCACCTGGTTTTGCAAGGAGTCACCTGGGCTTTGGCCCTGTGCTCGGCGGCCATCTAGGAAACCTACCAAACCCACACATTTCTGAAAAGTAGACACCCGGGGGCTTCCAGGGAGGTATGGCTTTCATGGATCTCCCAACGTTTCACTGCCAGAATCCCCTGCAAACCTCAATTTTAGCTGAAAAAATCACTTTTTCACACATTTTTGTGTGGGAAAGTGTGGCATCACTGGCCTCACACAAATTTCCTACCACCCAGCATTCCCCAGGTCTCCCGATAAAAATGGTGCCTCACTTGTGTGGGAGGCCCAAGTACCCGTGACAGGCAAGGGCCCACAACGTAGTGAGGCTGACCTCAAAATGGCCTATCTCAAAACCACCTGGTTTTGCAAGGGGAGTCACCTGGGTTTTGGCCCTGTGCTCGGCGGCCATCTAGGAAACCTACCAAACCCACACATTTCTGAAAAGTAGACACCCGGGGGCTTCCAGGGAGGTATGGCTTGCGTGGATCCCCCAGCGTTTCCTTACCCAGAATCCCCTGCAAACCTCAATTTTAGCTGAAAAAATCACTTTTTCACACATTTTGTGTGGGAAAGTGTGGCATCACTGGCCTCACACAATTTCCTACCACCCAGCGTTCCCCAGGTCTCCCGATAAAAATGGTGCCTCACTTGTGTGGAGGCCCAAGTACCCGCGACATGCAAGGACACAAAACGTTTTGATGCAACATCAACATTGCCTATCAAAACATGTTTTGGGCCCTTGCCTGTCGCAGGTACTTGGGCCTCCCACACAAGTGAGGCACCATTTTTATTGGGAGACCTGGGGAACGCTGGGTGGTAGGAAATTTGTGTGAGGCCAGTGATGCCACACTTTCCCACACAAAAATGTGTGAAAAAGTGATTTTTTCAGCTAAAATTGAGGTTTGCAGGGATTCTGGTAGGAAACGTTGGAGGATCCACGCAAGCCATACCTCCCTGAAGCCTCAGGTGTCTACTTTTCAGAAATGTGTGGGTTTGGTAGGTTTCCTAGATGGCCGCTGAGCACGGGCTAAAACCCAGGTGACCCCTTGCAAAAAGAGTGGTTTTGTGAAAGGCCATTTTGAGGTCGCCTCACTACGTTATGGGCCTCTTGCCTGTCGCGGTACTTGGGCCTCCCACACAAGTGAGGCACCATTTTATCGGAGACCTGGGGAACGCTGGGTGGTAGGAAATTTGTGTGAGGCCAGTGATGCCACACTTTCCACACAAAAATGTGTGAAAAAGTGATTTTTTCAGCTAAAATTGAGGTTTGCAGGGGATTCTGGTAGGAAACGTTGGGGGATCCACGCAAGCCATACCTCCCTGGAAGCCCCTGGTGTCTACTTTTCAGAAATGTGTGGGTTTGGTAGGTTTCCCTAGATGGCCGCCGAGCACGGGCCAAAACCCAGGTGACCCCTTGCAAGACCAGGTGGTTTTGTGAAAGGCCATTTTGAGGTCGCTCACTACGTTGTGGGCCCTTGCCTGTCGCGGTACTTGGGCCTCCCACACAAGTGAGGCACCATTTTATCGGGAGACCTGGGGAACGCTGGGTGGTAGGAAATTTGTGTGAGGCCAGTGATGCCACACTTTCCCACACAAAAATGTGTGAAAAAGTGATTTTTTCAGCTAAAATTGAGGTTTGCAGGGATTCTGGCAAGGAAACGTTGGGGGATCCACGCAAGCCATACCTCCCTGGAAGCCCCGGGTGTCTACTTTTCAGAAATGTGTGGGTTTGGTAGGTTTCCTAGATGGCCGCCGAGCACGGGGCCAAAACCCAGGTGACCCCTTGCAAAACCAGGTGGTTTTGTGAAAGGCCATTTTGAGGTCGCCTCACTACGTTGTGGGCCCTTGCCTGTCGCGGTACTTGGGCCTCCCACACAAGTGAGGCACCATTTTTATCGGGAGACCTGGGGGAACGCTGGGTGGTAGGAAATTTGTGTGAGGCCAGTGATGCCACACTTTCCCACACAAAATGTGTGAAAAAGTGATTTTTTCAGCTAAAATTGAGGTTTGCAGGGATTCTGGGTAAGGAAACGTTGGGGGATCCACGCAAGCCATACCTCCCTGGAAGCCCCCGGGTGTCTACTTTTCAGAAATGTGTGGGTTTGGTAGGTTTCCCTAGATGGCCGCCGAGCACGGGGCCAAAACCCAGGTGACTCCCTTGCAAAACCAGGTGGTTTTGTGAAAGGCCATTTTGAGGTCGCCTCACTACGTTGTGGGCCCTTGCCTGTCGCGGGTACTTGGGCCTCCCACACAAGTGAGGCACCATTTTTATCGGGAGACCTGGGGAACGCTGGGTGGTAGGAAATTTGTGTGAGGCCAGTGATGCCACACTTTCCCACACAAAAATGTGTGAAAAAAGTGATTTTTTCAGCTAAAATTGAGGTTTGCAGGGGATTCTGGGTAAGGAAACGTTGGGGGATCCACGCAAGCCATACCTCCCTGGAAGCCCCGGGTGTCTACTTTTCAGAAATGTGTGGGTTTGGTAGGTTTCCCTAGATGGCCGCCGAGCACGGGGCCAAAACCCAGGTGACCTCCTTGCAAAACCAGGTGGTTTTGTGAAAGGCCATTTTGAGGTCGCCTCACTACGTTGTGGGCCCTTGCCTGTCGCGGGTACTTGGGCCTCCCACACAAGTGAGGCACCATTTTTATCGGGAGACCTGGGGGAACGCTGGGTGGTAGGAAATTTGTGTGAGGCCAGTGATGCCACACTTTCCCACACAAAAATGTGTGAAAAAAGTGATTTTTTCAGCTAAAATTGAGGTTTGCAGGGGATTCTGGGTAAGGAAACGTTGGGGGATCCACGCAAGCCATACCTCCCTGGAAGCCCCTGGGTGTCTACTTTTCAGAAATGTGTGGGTTTGGTAGGTTTCCCTAGATGGCCGCCGAGCACGGGGCCAAAACCCAGGTGACTCCCTTGCAAAACCAGGTGGTTTTGTGAAAGGCCATTTTGAGGTCGCCTCACTACGTTGTGGGCCCTTGCCTGTCGCGGGTACTTGGGCCTCCCACACAAGTGAGGCACCATTTTTATCGGGAGACCTGGGGGAACGCTGGGTGGTAGGAAATTTGTGTGAGGCCAGTGATGCCACACTTTCCCACACAAAAATGTGTGAAAAAAGTGATTTGTTCAGCTAAAATTGAGGTTTGCAGGGGATTCTGGGTAAGGAAACGTTGGGGGATCCACGCAAGCCATACCTCCCTGGAAGCCCCCGGGTGCCTACTTTTCAGAAATGTGTGGGTTTGGTAGGTTTCCCTAGATGGCCACCGAGCACGGGGCCAAAAACTCAGGTGACCCCCCTTGCAAAACCAGGTGGTTTTGTGAAAGGCCATTTTGAGCTCGCCTCACTACGTTGTGGGCCCTTGCCTGTCGCGGGTACTTGGGCCTCCCACACAAGTGAGGCACCATTTTTATCGGGAGACCTGGGGGAACGCTGGGTGGTAGGAAATTTGTGTGAGGCCAGTGATGCCACACTTTCCCACACAAAAATGTGTGAAAAAAGTGATTTTTTCAGCTAAAATTGAGGTTTGCAGGGGATTCTGGGTAAGGAAACGTTGATGCACGCAAGCCATACCTCCCTGGAAGCCCCCGGGTGTCTACTTTTCAGAAATGTGTGGGTTTGGTAGGTTTCCCTAGATGGCCGCCGAGCACGGGGCCAAACACCCAGGTGACCCACCTTGCAAAACCAGGTGGTTTTGTGAAAGGCCATTTTGAGGTCGCCTCACTACGTTGTGGGCCCTTGCCTGTCGCGGGTCCTTGGGCCTCCCACACAAGTGAGGCACCATTTTTATCGGGAGACCTGGGGGAACGCTGGGTGGTTGGAAATTTGTGTGAGGCCAGTGATGCCACACTTTCCCACACAAAAATGTGTGAAAAAGTGATTTTTTCAGCTAAAATTGAGGTTTGCAGGGGATTCTGGGTAAGGAAACGTTGGGGGATCCACGCAAGCCATACCTCCCTGGAAGCCCCCGGGTGTCTACTTTTCAGAAATGTGTGGGTTTGGTAGGTTTCCTAGATGTCCGCCGAGCACGGGGCCAAAAACCCAGGTGACTCCTTGCAAAACCAGGTGGTTTTGTGAAAAGCCATTTTGAGGTCGCCTCACTACGTTGTGGGCCCTTGCCTGTCGCGGGTACTTGGGCCTCCCACACAAGTGAGGCACCATTTTTATCGGGAGACCTGGGGGAACACTGGGTGGTAGGAAATTTGTGTGAGGCCAGTGATGCCACACTTTCCCACACAAAAATGTGTGAAAAAGTGATTTTTTCAGCTAAAAGTGAGGTTTGCAGGGATTCTGGGTAAGGAAACGTTGGGGGATCCACGCAAGCCATACCTCCCTGGAAGCCCCCGGGTGTCTACTTTTCAGAAATGTGTGGGTTTGGTAGGTTTCCCTAGATGGCCGCCGAGCACGGGGCCAAAAACCCAGGTGACTCCCTTGCAAAACCAGGTGGTTTTGTGAAAGGCCATTTTGAGGTCGCCTCACTACGTTGTGGGCCCTTGCCTGTCGCGGGTACTTGGGCCTCCCACACAAGTGAGGCACCATTTTTATCGGGAGACCTGGGGGAACGCTGGGTGGTAGGAAATTTGTGTGAGGCCAGTGATGCCACACTTTCCCACACAAAAATGTGTGAAAAAGTGATTTTTTCAGCTAAAATTGAGGTTTGCAGGGGATTCTGGGTAAGGAAACGTTGGGGGATCCACGCAAGCCATACCTCTCCTGGAAGCCCCCGGCTGTCTACTTTTCAGAAATGTTGGGTTTGGTAGGTTTCCTAGGTGCCGGCAGAGCTAGGGTTCACAAACTACAGCTAGGCACTTTGCCAAAAAGGGTCATTTTTCACTGCGAAATTGAGGTGTGACCACGTTGTGTTTTGCGCCATTTCCTGTCGCAGGCACTAGGCCGACCCACACAAGTGAGGTACCATTTTTCTCGTAATACTTTGGGGAACGCGGGGTGGGTGGAAATTTGTGGATCCACGCAGATTCCAGAACTTTCCACCACAGAAATGTGGGAAAATGTGTTTTTTTGACAACTGTTTATGTTTGCAAGGGATTCTGGGTAACAGAACCTGGTGGGAGGCAGTCAAGTCACCCCATCCTGGATTCCCCTGGGTGTCTAGTTTTCAAAAATGTATAGGTTTGCTAGGTTTCCCTAGGTGCCGGCAGAGGTAGGGTTAAAAACTACAGCTAGGCACTTTGCCAAAAAAGGGTCATTTTTCACTGCGAAATTGAGGTGTGACCACGTTGCGTTTTGCACCGTTTCCTGTTGCAGGCACTAGGCCGACCCACACAAGTGAGGTACCATTTTTCTCGTAAGACTTTGGGGAACGCGGGGTGCGTGGAAATTTGTGGATCCACGCAGATTCCAGAACTTTCCACCACAGAAATGTGGGGGAAATGTGGTTTTTTTGACAATATTTTAGGTTTGCAAGGGATTCTGGGTAACAGAACCTGGTGGGAGGCAGTCCAGTCACCCCATCCTGGATTCCCCTGGGTGTATAGTTTTCAAAAATGTATAGGTTTGCTAGGTTTCTCTAGGTGCCGGCAGAGCTAGGGTTCAAAAACTACAGCTAGGCACTTTGCCAAAAAAGGGTCATTTTTCACTGCGAAATTGAGGTGTGACCACGTTGCGTTTTGCGCCGTTTCCTGTCGCAGGCACTAGGCCGACCCACACAAGTGAGGTACCATTTTTCTCATAATACTTTGGGGAACGCGGGGTGGGTGGAAATTTGTGGATCCACGCAGATTCCAGAACTTTCCACCACAGAAATGTGGGGAAAATGTGTTTTTTTGACAATTTTTATGTTTGCAAGGGATTCTGGGTAACAGAACCTGGTGGGAGGCAGTCAAGTCACCCCATCCTGGATTCCCCTGGGTGTCTAGTTTTAAAAATGTATAGGTTTGCTAGGTTTCCCTAGGTGCCGGCAGAGGTAGGGTTAAAAACTACAGCTAGGCACTTTGCCAAAAAAGGGTCATTTTTCACTGCGAAATTGAGGTGTGACCACGTTGCGTTTTGCACCGTTTCCTGTCTCAGGCACTAGGCCGACCCACACAAGTGAGGTACCATTTTTCTCGTAAGACTTTGGGGAACGCGGGGTGGGTGGAAATTTGTGGATCCACGCAGATTCCAGAACTTTCCACCACAGAAATGTGGGGAAAATGTGTTTTTTGACAATTTTTTATGTTTGCAAGGGATTCTGGGTAACAGAACCTGGTGGGAGGCAGTCAAGTCACCCCATCCTGGATTCCCCTGGGTGTCTAGTTTTCAAAAATGTATAGGTTTGCTAGGTTTCCCTAGGTGCCGGCAGAGGTAGGGTTCAAACACTACAGCTAGGCACTTTGCAAAAAAAGGGTCATTTTTCACTGCGAAATTGAGGTGTGACCACGTTGCGTTTTACGCCGTTTCTTGTCACAGGCACTAGGCCGACCCACACAAGTGAGGTACCATTTTTCTCGTAAGACTTTGGGGAACGCGGGGTGGGTGGAAATTTGTGGATCCACGCAGATTCCAGAACTTTCCACCACAGAAATGTGGGGAAAATGTGGTTTTTTTGACACTTATTTATGTTTGCAAGGGATTCTGGGTAACAGAACCTGGTGGGAGGCAGTCCAGTCACCCCATCCTGGATTCCCCTGGGTGTCTAGTTTTCAAAAATGTATAGGTTTGCTAGGTTTCCCTAGGTGCCGGCAGAGCTAGGGTTCAAAAACTACAGCTAGGCACTTTGCCAAAAAGGGTCATTTTTCACTGCGAAATTGAGGTGTGACCACGTTGCGTTTTGCGCCGCTTTCCTGTCGCAGGCACTAGGCCGACCCACACAAGTGAGGTACCATTTTTCTCGTAAGACTTTGGGGAACGCGGGGTGGGTGGAAATTTGTGGATCCACGCAGATTCCAGAACTTTCCACCACAGAAATGTGGGGAAAATTTGTTTTTTGGACAATTTTTTATGTTTGCAAGGGATTCTGGGTAACAGAACCTGGTGGGAGGCAGTCAAGTCACCCCATCCTGGATTCCCCTGTTTCTCTAGTTTTCAAAAATGTATAGGTTTGCTAGGTTTCCTAGGTGCCGGCAGAGGTAGGGTTCAAAAACTACAGCTAGGCACTTTGCAAAAAAGGGTCATTTTTCACTGCGAAATTGAGGTGTGACCACGTTGCGTTTTGCGCCGTTTCCTGTTGCGGGCACTAGGCCGACCCACACAAGTGAGGTACCATTTTTCTCAGAAGACTTTGGGGAACGCGAGGTGGGTGGAAATTTGTGGATCCACGCAGATTCCAGAACTTTCCACCACAGAAATGTGGGGAAAATGTGGTTTTTTTGATAATTTTTAGGTTTGCAAGGGATTCTGGGTAACAGAACCTGGTGGGAGGCAGTCCAGTCACCCCATCCTGGATTCCCCTGGGTGTCTAGTTTTCAAAAATGTATAGGTTTGCTAGGTTTCCCTAGGTGCCGGCAGAGCTAGGGTTCAAAAACTACAGCTAGGCACTTTGCCAAAAAAGGGTCATTTTTCACTGCGAAATTGAGGTGTGACCACGTTGCGTTTTGCGCAGTTTCCTGTCGCAGGCACTAGGCCGACCCACACAAATGAGGTACCATTTTTCTCGTAAGACTTTGGGGAACGCGGGGTGGGTGGAAATTTGTGGATCCACGCAGATACCAGAACTTTCCACCACAGAAATGTGGGGAAATGTGTTTTTTTGACAATTTTTTATGTTTGCAAGGGATTCTGGGTAACAGAACCTGGTGGGAGGCAGTCAAGTCACCCCATCCTGGATTCCCCTGGGTGTCTAGTTTTCAAAAATGTATAGGTTTGATAGGTTTCCTAGGTGCCGGCAGAGCTAGGGTTCAAAAACTACAGCTAGGCACTTTGCCCAAAAGGGTCATTTTTCACTGCGAAATTGAGGTGTGACCACTTTGCGTTTTGCGCCGTTTCCTGTTGCAGGCACTAGGCCGACCCACACAAGTGAGGTACCATTTTTCTCGTAAGACTTTGGGGAACGCGGGGTGGGTGGAAATTTGTGGATCCACGCAGATTCCAGAACTTTCCACCACAGAAATGTGGGGAAAATGTGGTTTTTTTGACACTTTTTATGTTTGCAAGGGATTCTGGGTAACAGAACCTGGTGGGAGGCAGTCAAGTCACCCCATCCTGGATTCCCTGGGTATCTAGTTTTCAAAAATGTATAGGTTTGCTAGGTTTCCTAGGTGCCGGCAGAGCTAGGGTTCAAAACCTACAGCTAGGCCCTTTGCCAAAAAAGGGTCATTTTTCACTGCGAAATTGAGGTGTGACCACGTTGCGTTTTGCGCCGTTTCCTGTCGCAGGCACTAGGCCGACCCACACAAGTGAGGTACCATTTTTCTCGTAAGACTTTGGGGAACGTGGGGTGGGTGGAAATTTGTGGATCCACGCAGATTCCAGAACTTTCCACCACAGAAATGTGGGGAAAATGTGGTTTTTTTGACAATCTTTTATGTTTGCAAGGGATTCTGGGTAACAGAACCTGGTGGGAGGCAGTCAAGTCACCCCATCCTGGATTCCCCTGGGTGTCTAGTTTTCAAAAATGTATAGGTTTGCTAGGTTTCCTAGGTGCCAGCAGAGCTAGGGTTCAAAACTACACCTAGGCACTTTGCAAAAAAAGGGTAATTTTTCATTGTGAAAATGTGGTACGTCCACGTTGCATTTTGAGCCATTTCCTGTTGTGGGCACAAGGGCTACCCACACAAGTGAGGTACCATTTTTATCGGGAGACTTAGGGTAACACAGAATTGTAGAGCAACTGTTATTACCTATTGACTTTCGATGCATTTCTGCCTTCCAAATAAAAGACAATGTGTAAAAAATAAGTCATTTTGAAAATGACCTATAATTCTCATGCTAGTATGGGTACTCCCAATTTCGGAAATGTGCAAATATCTACTGTTTCTAAAATCTACATTTTGTTCCCATTTCAGAAATACATAGGTGTCTTTCATAACAATTTTTCCATGTATACATTTTCCCAAAATAATTGCTATATACCCGGTACATAATAAAAAGCCATTGCAAGATGCTGCTCAATTATTGGCTCTGGGTTCGTCGGGTTCTTGGTGAACCTACAAGTCCTATATATCCCCACAACCAGAAAGGTCCAGCGGATATAACGGTATATTGCCTTCAAATAGCTGTCATAATTAGAAGAAGTTACAGGTGAAAACGTTGACACAAATGGCTGTTTTTTTCAACTAATTTTCAATTTTTCCTTTATTTAACTGTTAGTTTCTATAAGGAAAACTTTAAGGATCTACACAAATGACCCCTTGCTGAATTCAGAATTTTGTCTACTTTTCAGAAATGTATGGCTTTCCAGGATCCATTATTGGTTTCATACCCATTTCTACCATTAACTGGAAGGAGGTTGAAAGCACAAAAATAGCAAAAATAGGCTATGTCCCAGAAAAATGCCAAAACTGTGTAAAAAAGTTGGTTTTCTGACAAAAGTCTGCTTGTCCCTGAAAGCTGGGAAGATGGTGATTTCAGCACCACAACCCGTTTTTTGATGCCATTTGCAGGGAAAAATCAAGACGCTTTCATCTGTAGCCCTTTTTCGCATTTTTCAAAAAAAAAACTTTTGCTGTATTTTGACTAATTTCTGGGTCCCTCCAGGGGAATCCACAAACCCTGGGTACCTTTACAATCCCCATGATGTTAGAAAAAAGGACGCAAATTTGGCATGGATACCTTATGTGGTCAAAAAGTTACAGGGGCCTAAGCGCACTACCCCAAATAGCCAAAAAAGGCTTAGCACAGGAGGGGAAAAGGCCTAGCAGCGAAGGGGTTAAATACATACATACATACATACAACCGAAAAATATGACAACTTTTGTTTCCCTTTAGAATCGGAACATGTCTCAGAATCGTGGAAACAATAGATAACAGTTTCACTCAGTCAATCATGCATGCTTAGTTTCTACAGAGTTACACAGAAAGGAAAGACGGGCGTTTCAATAAAAGGGTTTATTGAACAGTCTTGTTTCTCGTGTAAGAGATATGTGCTGTTATGATCACAAGACAGTATGCAAGATAAATAATGTACAGTGTAAGCAGTAGAAATAAATAATACTGCGCTAGCATTATCCTTTAGCATATATTCACGTACATAAATAACATGAGCTAAAAATGCGAGTACTCATACGATGCGTCCCTACACTAGTTCTACCCCAATGTACCTAACCTAAGTGTGGTGCAAGGTAAGAAGTAGGTGAAGTATTTTCTAGTATGATATACTAAGAGTCTAGTATGCCAAGAGTCTAGTATGCCAAGAGTCCCTCTAGGTTCTAGTCAGCTCCATACCTTGAGAATGAGAGAGGTGGGAATCTCTAGCCGGATCTGGAACTCTAACACCCCGCGAAGGGAGTCAGAACACTGGAAGCTGGATTCGTCTGCGTGCAGGAATGACAGCGTCTTCTCAGTGCGTCAGGCCGGGATACGGGCTCCTCTGAAGTCAAAGTCTCCTCTAACTTGCTTGGGCAAGGGAAGGTATATTTATACCTGGTAGGTGTCTTGGAATGTTAGCATTGACGTGAAGTCGGACAGAGGAAGACGTCAGGAATGAACCCTTAAGGTATAACGGTTCATACATAATAGATGAGTTCTTGGAGAAATCAATAGTCCTGTGCTAGGGGAACTCCCGAAGCTTAAGGGTCTGGTTTCTAAGAACTCGTTGTGACGTTAGGGTGGACGGATGTCGTTGACCATGCCTGTATTTGGAGTGCACGGTTAATGCCTAAATAAGGACAGGGATTCTATGCCTATATAAGGGCAATGCGAATTGTCCCTATATAAGGACATGATTCAGGAAAACCTATATACGGACCCCTAAAGTGGAATACAACAGTATGCTCCGACAGTTTTCCTTAATCATTCTCCCAATTCATGCTAATAGTGTTGGATAGTTCAATTATACCCTTCACCACAATACCACATCCTCCATAGCGGCATATTCTCAAGGAACTATCGCCGAGTTAACGGCACTTTATCTCAGCCAAAGTCGCGATAAAATTATCGCCCCATTCACAAGCTGGTGCTA
>CAWUFW010028930.1:0-20163 GCA_963921515.1 Calotriton arnoldi | reverse complement strand
TCCGAGTCGGAGTCAAACCGCCCGCCACGGACGGAAACACGCACGACAACACAAAACCGCCCGCCCACACGGCCGACACACCGCACGTGAAATTACGATCGCACCGCCATGAGCGCGGAAAAACAACAAATATACCGCCCGCCAGCGCAAACAACGCCGATGAGAATCGACACGGCAGAAGCCATGGCGCCCACGTACCTGCACAGAAACCATCCGCACACAAAACCAATAGCACACAACATGGCCAACAAGTCCACACAGCAAGGCACACACAAATACACAAGCACAGTACACATCCCGAAAACACCCCCGGACAAACAAAAAATACAAAGGCCAGAACCCCAGACACAACACACCTGAAAACAACAGACCATGAGGACACACCCACATAGGTGAGTACAAAAGCAGCACTCCCACAGACCACAACCCCTTGCTACATTGCAAACCAGAGAGGAGAGGAGAGGACACAGTGACACAGCAAGGACAGCAGCACACCACAGAAATGCACACATCACTACCACCACCACCACCACCAAACACCGGCACCACAAACCCCCTGCACATGACACAACACACACCGCACCAGCACCACAAACACCATGGCACCACAAAGGATGCCCAAGTTCACGCCCATGGAGCTGACGGTCATGGTCGACGAGATCATCAAGGTGTACCCACAAATCTATGGGAACATGGTCCAGCACACACCACTAGCCACCAGAAACAGAATGTGGACCCGGATCGTAGACCAGGTCAATGCAGTCGGGACCCTGCCCAGGAACAGAACCGAGATAAACAAACGTTGGAATGACGTAAAGAGCCTGGTCAAGAAGAAGGAGGGCAAAAACAGAGAGCTGGCTGCCGTCACTGGCAGAGGGAATCCCGCGCTCTTTAAGACCTTCAAAGCGTGGGAGGAGAAGGTGCGAGTCGTAATCCATCCGGAGATCCTCGCCGGATTAGCAGAGGAGTGGAGGCTGGTAAGTACAAACTAATGTATACCAGCACACCGCTATGTACTCACATGCGCAACTACCATGCCACAGCTCCCAGGGACAAACACCCCCATGTCCAGCACACAATACACAACACATCACACACACATGCAACAGACACTACCACACACAGCCCAAACCGAACAACTGTAAGATGCGTGGGGACATGTGTACACTAAGCCAGCCACGTAACCACCAACAGGTCCCCAAATATGCCAGAAGCGCCACAACGAGCACCCACCACACCCATGTGTCCGCCACAGCTGCACTAACCGACAAGTAACAGGTAAGTGGCAGGAACACAAAGTGCAGTGGGTGGGACGGTGGACAGCCCAAGTACAACACACACCAGGCCCCAGTCCCACAGCACAGCAAGGAGGAGCATCCCCCACACCCCACAGCCACGTGTCAGCCACCGCAGTGCACAACGACAGCCGAAAGGCAGACATCACGGTCCACAGCAATCGGTGTCAGTGGGTGTACAGCCAGCCCCACGACCCACTACACCCCCCACCCCCACAGACCTGCAACATGGAGCACCCCCGCTTAGAGCCATGTGGCATCCAGTACAGTGCACGCACGAACAACTTGCAGGTGGGAAACTGGACAGGGCTGGATTACTGGAGGCATGAGGACCATAACACCACCAACACATGGGACATGTCACGTAGCACACGGACACGCAGCACCGCCCACCGTCACGAACAAGTGAACAATGTGCACACGGACATGAACAGCAGACTCACACCCCACATGACCCATCACAGACATAGCAACACCCAAGGAGCCACGTCTGCATGCACAAGCCACACTGAATATAGTCCCACCACGGCAGCCACTGTGCAACTCATCACACACAACCGAAACACCATTGAAGTCCTGTCCATGTAGCCCCCACTGCCTGTCAACCCCACACCCCACAACTACGCCTATGTAAGACAAACAACACTAGACGCAACAGAGCGGAACAACAGAAATGCACCACGAACACCACTGAACCCATCAAACTCACAGACACACCATGCACATACAACATACCATCCATCCCATCCGTCAGCCCCAGTCACATGAAAGGCATGTCATCCGCACAGCTGCCACACATACAGCAGTCACGCTAAGACACATGCCCATGACCAACCATGTGCCAGAAGTCAATTAAGCGCACGACACACTGTGAGCAACAACACACAACATGGGCCACACCCCCGAGCACTGCAGTGATGCACATGGCACAGGGCAGCACGCACACCAAGGAGATGGGACAACTGCAATACGTTGGCTGGCACACAACTATCACTCACTCATAACGATGCGTCCAATGCCATGTCCAGTAACCACAACAGACAGCAAATATGCAGGGCATGTCAGGCATGCACACACCTCAGACCATGCACTGTCATGCTGCCACAACACATGTCACGTTCGGCACCCATGGCTCACAGCATGTACCCCAAAAGCATATCCCCTCCCAAATGCGAATCTGGGGCATGGCCCCCATGTTGCCATATGCGTTGCTAAGCGTCCCATTTGAACCCCAAAAGCATATCCCCTCCCAAATGCGAATCTGGGGCATGGCCCCCATGTTGCCATATGCGTTCCTAAGCGTCCCATTTGAACCCCAAAAGCAAAGTACAAACCAGACCCAGGATGGGCCAGGAGCCCGCATACACCAGAGTCACAATGAGTAGGGGCAAAGCAACACACCCATCGGCATGGCCAATCCGTCCCATGCCACATGTGCACAGCACACAGTCCCATTGCCTAGCACACACAACTACAGATGCCACAGCCACACACTCGCCTCCGGGAAACCCATGTACGAGATTGCACGAACTGCCAATGTCAGGCGACTAATACATACTTCGCCAGGTGCAACACAATAACAAATCTCATTCTCTCCACAGGTGACGAACTGCTGGACGCTGGGGATGGAGACAGCAGCCAGCACAGCCAGCCTACAAGCCCCCAACGAGGACACACGGATCTGGAGGATCTGTCCACCTCTTCGGACACGGACCACCAAGCTGGCCCATCTGGCGTGGCAGGGCCCAGCCGCTCCCAGGACCCCTCCTACCCACCAACCCATCATCCAGGGATGCTGAACAGTCCCAGTCCCCTGCTGCCACTGTCGTTGCGGCCACACCCACGGTCATTGCGGCCACTACCACTGCCGCAACCGCCACCATCGCCGCACCGACCACCACCGCCTCCACCACCACCACGTCTTCGCTGGCACCAGCCCCAGCGCAGGTGGTGGCCCGGCCGACTGGATCCACCCTGGGAGCCACAGCGAGGACCGTGGTGAGCAATGTGGCTAGTGGGCAGGCCGGTGGCAGCAGGACTGGTAGGAGGAGCAGGGTCAGGGAAACGCCAGCCTCCCTGGGAGCCATGCCCTGCCTCAAATGGCCAGAGTCCTTGGGGCCTATGAAGAGGCCCAAGGACAATGGGCCAGGTCTGCTACTGACACGCGGGAGGTGCTGGGGGTGCTGAGGTCCATGGACGCCCATATGGGCCAATTCGTGTCCCGTATGGACCAACTCGTGGACCTCATGGGCCAGCTGGTGGTGGCGGTGGGGTCACAGGCAAGGCCAGCAACACCACCTCCGCCACCACCTGCTAGGGCGCAGGGTCGGCCAGCAGTGTCCACTTCCCCTGCGTCCACAGCCAGTGAGCACACCTCACCCACCACCAGCAGGTCGCCACCACACCCCCTCCCAAACGTGGAAGGGGCCGTCCGAAGAGGAAACAGATCTCCCGGGAGGACTTCGCACGCTCCAGTCGCAAGTGAGGCAGCCAGCCAGCCTTCCGCCAGCCTTCCTTGACCAGCCACTGCATTGACTTGCTCTACGATCCCACTCCACACAGCCAGCTGGATGGCATGTGTGTGTTGGACTATGGACATAGAACCAGTGGGTACACCCTGATCATCACGCAGCCATGACCGACAGCTCATTGTCACTGCACGCACCACTTTTGTCATCACCTTACACACAATCACATGTCACAGTTCGTAATAAATGCACCTTTTTCACTAACTGCTGTTTGTGCCCTGTGTTTTATTTGTACGGAATACAACGGCCACCTTGGGCGGAAGGGCACCTGATGCGTGGCATGGCAATGGAATCCGGAGGGCCTGTAGGGACCTAGGGGTGGGAGACAGAACAGGAGCACATTCAATGAGTGTGTCACACACCCATCACACAGTACATGTCAACAACTACAAGCAATGTACACACATCGCACAGAGCAATAGGGCACAATGCCACAGTCACCAACAGTGGCATACTACCCTGGCCATGGAGCGTTGACACACTGCACGCAGTGAACATACGGCCACCCTGACACAGCACACACACACCTGCATAGATACAGACACATCATCCGTCGTACATGGACACTCACCGTCAAGTGAAGTAGCGGGCGATGAGCTGCTGGCGCACATTCCCAGCTTCCTCCTCTCCGCTGTCCTCCTCACTCGAGCTGTCCTGGTCTGCGGGCTGGGGCCCTGGTTGATCTCCGCCATCCACAATGAGGGGGATCTGCTTCCGAATGGCCAGATTGTGCAGCATGCAGCACACCACCACTATCTGGCACACCTTCTGTGGGGAGTACGCCAGTGCACCCCGGTGCGGTCCAGGCACCTGAACCTGGACTTGAGGAGGCCAAGGTACGCTCGACCACACGTCTGGTCCTCCCATGTGCCTCATTGTATCGATCGTCTGCTGGGGTGCGAGGATTCCTCAATGGACTGAGCAGCCATGCCCCATTCGGATACGCAGAGTCACCTGGGTGTGAGGGACACAGAGAACCGTTGCTATTCCAACTGGACAGGGGACAGCATCGCACAACCAGCACGCTACACCACTCCACATACTCACCGACAATACAGCCACGATCCTGTTGCAGATTGGCCATCAGTCGTGGCAAGATGCTGTTGCGCATTATGTGTGCGTCATGGGCCGAGCCTGGAAACTTGGCACACACGTGGGTGATCACCATGTCCGCAAGGCACACCACTTGCACATTCAGGAGTGCGTGTGCTTCCTGTTGCGGTACAGGTGCTCAGTGGCCTGTGGTGGAACAAGGCCAACATGAGTGCAGTCAATGGCTCCCACGACGTGTGGGATTCTGCCAAGGGCATAGAATGCACCCTTCACTGCCGCCAATTCACGAGCCCTGGGGAATCTGATGTACCTGTTCCGGTACAGCATCATGGCTGCCAGTACATCCCTCAGCACCTTGCTGAACATGGGCTGGGACATCCCTCCTCCACTGCCCACTGTGTGCTGGAATGACCCAGTGGCGAAGAAATGCATGGCGGCCATCACCTTAGCCGTGGGGGTGACAGCAGTCGGATACACCCTGCGGGGACGGAGATGGGGCTCTAACATGGCACACAGTCGATGCAGAGTTGGCCTGTCCAGCCGAAACTTCCTGATTACCTCTGTATCGTCCATGTCCGCCAGCAATTGGTATGGGCGGTCAATGTTCGGTCTCCGCCTGGGGAAAATGGCAGAGGACACATGTCAAAGCAACACGGCACATAGCAATTTCGCATACACATCACTGACATGACTGAGCAAGCACATGAGCCACAGCCCAGCTGTCAAGCTGGGACGGCACGGCCACAATACACTTACACAGGTCTCCCAACAATGGCAATGGCAAGTGAGACATACCACTGCCATGTGCATGCACATGGGGATCTAGGCCCCAATGACTTGCGGGCGTGCTGATGGGGACTGACTGCATATTCGTCAAGCGGCAACGCCATGGCAACATGAGTGTCTGCTGAGCATGGAACTGCTTCCGAGGCTGGATGAGTATGGCACACGGCGACGACGATGTGGGCACGGGCTGAGCGGCCAATACAAGTGGGACCTGTGGCACGAGGGGATATGAGACAGTAGTAGGTGTCAGCACTGCACCCTATGTACAGCACTGTACGGATCACAGCTCCCGAAACATTGACTGGTGTCCACATTGACAGCCCCATGCCAAGACGGCTGTGTGCTTGCAGTCACACGTCACAGGTGAGAGGTTACATTGCACGTGCCAGGTGGCAGACGTACATAGTGGGAGCTGGCATGTGTGTGCATGTGTCTCCTGTTCAGGATCCACCAGATGGGCGCTGACTCTGTACTGACCATTGGACACAGCATGTTCCGTGGAAGGCTTGTGTGTGTGGGATGGTGGCACTGGATGTGCCTCCGTTGGGTGGGGGGCCATGCACAGGGCGGGTACGTCGATGATTGCGCATTGTTGGTCACGGTGGGTGCACCAACTAAGATGTGTTGCCCTGTGTTCAATTCCTATGTCCGCATGATGATGGACTGTGGATGTGGGCAGACTACACATTGGTCGATGTGCTGTCTATATGCATGTGCCTTCACACCAGGCACAGCTGCCCCTGCACATGTGACCCCTGCTGGACTCGCTGCTGGGTCTGTGGAGCTGATGCACCTTCTGCGCGTGGGGCGGACAGCTCTCCTCACTTCCCTCATTGCGCATGTCATGTCTTTGCCGCAGGTGACATGGATCATGGAGGGCCCACATGTACACGTGGGTAGGCTACACATGATTGTTCACTGGTCACCACCCCCAGTCAGTGTTTCGAATGGGAAGGTTGTCGTGCTGGTGGTATGTTCGATGTGGCGGATGGGCGGGCCTAGGTGCGGGCTTACATTCCGGACATGGGGGGTAGTTGGATTGGCGACTAGTTGCAGTACACACGGGACACGTCTCTTCCTTTCCACATCTGGGTCATCCCTTGTACTAACTGACAGTGATACAGTCATCTTCGCCCCAGCCCTCATGTCCTCCCCTCGCCCCCAATATGCATGCTCACCTGCGAGGCTAGCGCTTGCACAGGCAGCCCCAAGCTCGCACCAGAGAGGGCAAGGAGTGTATGTGTGGGTCCAGTTGCACGAGTGGGCTGTCTCAGGGTATGATGTGTGGCGGGACGCCGTCCACCTGCGTGGTGCCCCAAATGGAGACCCGGCCTGCATGGACTATGCATCACAGTCTTCGCCTTCCGGATCCGCCACCTGCGACACCCAGTGGCTGTGGCTGCCCTTGCGGCCAGGCCGCGTCCGTCTGTGGCTGATGGCCCACACATTCACTCTTTGGCCTCTCTGGGGAGGGCTCGGGGGTGGTGGCACACGCGCTTGCACTTAGTCGCAATGGCATGTGTCGTGGTTGGTATGATGGGCAATGGATGGGATGGTGCGAGCCACCTCCCGTGGCGTCAGTGCTGCTCGTGCTGTGGTGCGTCCCCCTACACTTCCATTTGACTTGTGCCATGCTAGACGTTGAGGTTCTATTGCCTGCGTGATATGACCAGGAGGAGCGCGAGGAGACCTCTCACACACCATGCTCCACTGCCATCCCGTGCCCTGTATCGCCTGTGCGGATTGACTATGTTGGGGTTACACCTGGTCGACTGGGGCTGTGTGTGCCTTGTCAAGGGGCATGGCGGGCGCACAACAGGATCCAGCTTGTCCACAGAGGGTGGGCTGAGGTGCGCCTGGTACCGCTTTGTACGTGTGCCCGGCTGCTGTGCACACACGTGTTCACTCCCCCCGACAGGTGTCCTCTCACAATGCCCAGGGAAGCGGTGGTGTACTGTTCATGACCCCTCCCAACACGGCGTGCTCCAACTTGGCATGTGCGCATCTACCCGTCGCACCCACCCACCTGAGCACTGCGTCCATACGACTTCACACGACACATGTGTGTCTTCCACAGTAGTGCTACTCATTTGCGTTGACATCCAATACCAGTGGACTACATGGTCATGTCACGACTGCCGTGTACTTCACATACTCTCATCCTCTCTCATTCGTACTTGTGAAATGAGTCAGCGGAGACAGTTTTGGTTTCAGACATTATATTGAGTCTTCTGTCCTCTGTGATGCAGTATAGTGGACACTACTGGCAGCGGAATACATGTTGAGGATATACTGAGCATGAATACAAATGGGATAGGGTGTGGGGTTACATCTGCTTGGCCAAGGCTGTGCTAATGTACATTTACGTATAGCTGCGGAGCTGCGGACTTTGACACAGACGGTATACATGTAGCCTACCAGACCGCTCGGCATCATGGGCACAGTCCATCTCAGTTCCATGTGACAGGTTTGCTGCGGTTGTTCCTCATGCACGCGTGCATGTGAGATGACATCAGGGCATGTGCTTGCGTGCATGCAGCGGCGTGCCACTTGTTGTTGCACTGTGGTGGTTACTGGACATGTCACAGTCACTGGGGTCGTGTTGTTGTTGTATGCACTTGTCGTCCATGCAAAGGTCCTGGTATGGGATTCCCGGGGCGGGGGTGGGAGGGTGCAGCACCCACAGACTCCAGGCGACCTATTCATGTCCACTGAGCGGTGTGTGTGTCCATGTGCGCTGGATCCATGTCGTGTCCTGGTTGTTCGTGCAGTTCCGTCCATGTGGGTGCGATGCACAGAGCCCATGCCACTGCCTCCCACGATGCATGCGGTGTTCCTGGATGTGATGGGGAACAGTGTGCATGTCCCGGTCATATCCGATGTCATGGCGATGTCGTTGATGGTGTGGTTACAGTTGCCGGTCGTTTGGTATGGCTGTTGTGGTGGTGACTGGCCAGTCCGTGCGGAAGCTGAGCATGGGTGCGGGGTTGGACTTCATAGGTCACTCGGGGAACCTGCGTTGTGGTCCGACGTATTTACAGGTTGTCAGGTATGCGATGCCGTCCAGCAGGGCTTCCATGTCATTGGTGGTGTACATGTTTGCCAGCCAATGAAGCGGATGGTGGCTGTCAAGGTGTTGTTCGTAGGTTGTCCCTTGGAGGACCATGATGGGGCATGCTGGGTGACATTCGATGTAGCTGTTCTCGATGATCCGTCGTGTGGAGGCACAGTGGTTCCATTTCAGTGCGCGTGCGATGTTGGCCACATACGCCATGCCCCCATAGGCAGAGCAGGCCCTGTCGTGTGCGTCCAGAGGGAGGAGTAGTGGTAGCAGGTCCGCCTTCAGACATGCCGGGTTGGAGAGGCATATCTCGACGGGATGCTGGTAGGGACACCTCCGACAGTAGAAGACGGGCATGACGCAGCTGAACAATGTGATGCGGTAAGTCAGTCGGTAACTTACGTTCAGCAGGGACAGGAGATCGCATCCCAATGTATGTATCGTGTTGGTTTGGTACAGCTTGAGCTCTTCGGCGTAGTTGGGTAGGTGTGTTGCGGTTGCCATTTCGCAGCGGTTCGTAGGGGTGGCGTGCTCCGGCTGTGTGTGCAGTCTGCAATGTGCACGCTCCGGGGTTGCTGTGAGCTCTGTGTAGTCGTGGGGAGACAGGACTTGTGTTCTGTTGGCTTGTTTGGAGGACACAGGCCCTCTTCCCACATGCTTCTCAGACAGTTCAAGGTCGGTGCTGTGTGACTCCTTCCAATTAACTTGCATGTGGCCGACATGGGGGAGTGTTTTCTTCTTTCTTCCCGTCCGTTGTGTGCTTCTGTGATATGCGCTATCTGCCCTGTGGTCGGTCTCCTCGGCATGCCTGTGTTGGTCTATTCTTGGACAATGGCTGTATTCACCGGCTTCTGTCGTAGGGCTGTGGTTTCGGTGTTGGAATGGAAGGTCATTCAGTGCTGTCTGCTCTCCCTTGTGTGGGCGGCAGGCTGCCTTTCCGCTCTGCGTTGGGCCTTGTGTGTGGATGTAATTCTTGGGCCACCTGTTGTCGGTCACCGGGCTCTTTGGTGTTCCGTTTCATGTGTCTTGTTCATATGTGCAGGGTGGTATGGGTTTTTCAGTGTGGTACTGGCGTTCCTCTTCCCGAAGGAGCCCTGCTTCTCCTAGTTGGTGTTGCCGCCGCAGTGTGCTTCGCCATGTTTGTTACACTGGGGTGTGTCCTGCTGTTGCGTGACTTCACTGACATGTGTGCGTCGGTTGTGTGGCGTTGGGTGTTGTCCGTGAATTGGGCGTTGGGGACATGTCTGTGGCCGGACTGTCACGTGTCATGTGCGTTTGGGGTGGGGCTGGTGTGTGTGCTGCTTGGTTGTGTCCCTGTGTCTGTGTGCGACGCATGCATGGCGCTGCGGTTGGCCTCTGCGTTGTGCGCATGTGTGGCGGCGTCATCGGCGCTTTGGGGCCGTGACGGGGTGGTTGGTTCCTAGTCCCAGGTGGTGTGTACACATGTGTTCTGCGATGTTAGGATTTGGCCTGTGTGTCATATGTGGATGCAATGGTGGATGTGTAGTGTGCACGCGCTGGTGGGGGTTGTCCGCTTTTTCCGCCCTTGCACTGTGTGCGCTGTTTGCGTGCACTTGTTGTGTGTGTGCCTACCTGCGTCTCCGCGGTACGTTGCGTCCTTGGTGGTGCATCAGCAGAAGCATGGGAAGGGCCTGCAGTGCTGGATTCATGCCCGGGGTGCCGCTTCTTCGTTGTCCGTGCTCTGCGTCCGTGTTTCCGCCTCTCTTTCACGTGCAGTGTCTCTTGGCCGTGGGAGCCGTTTGTTTGCGGCATCGTAATTTATGCGCCGGGCGGGGCGTGTTTCGTCGGACGGTGTGTGTCAGTTGAGCTGCGCCGCTACGTGTACGGGCGCACTTTGATGGCGGACGGTGTTGCTGGCTTGCCGGCGGTGTTTGGCCTGCTTTTCGCATCGTAATTGGGCGGGCGTGTGGACTGCTGCGTGCCGGCGGTAACTGGTGGTTTCTGCATCCGCCAGCACGGCGGTTGTGCTTCCGCCCGCCATCGTAATGGGCCCCTTAGTTTTTAATAGGTAACTATGTATAGGGTTAGACTTATCATACATTACAGAAAATGGTTAAGCAATTGATTGTTGTCCACAGATGCAATATATGTGATAACATTTGTTTTTACAAGTGGTTAGTTTTTAATAGGTCATTGCGTAATGATTTTTTTGAAGTTAAATTATATGATAACAAGGATGTAATTTTATGTATTGGTGCTGAATTTTATGTATATTTGCATTTTTTGTCTTTTTATGGTAGGCGCATACACGCAGTTGTATAAAGGAAAGAAGGAAAAAAAGTTAGTCTTGAGGAAGGTGGCATTATTATTCACTGCTATACCGAAACGCGTCGACGCATAACATCAGTGTTAAATCTGGGAAGAGACAGCAATCAGTAAAAGACAGGGAAGGTTATCTCCCTTGCAGGGTGCTGTTTATAATAAATCTCAGATTAACAAGTCAAAGACAAAAAGTACTGTCTTGTGTATTTTTCCTGCTTAGGGGACTGTTTTCTTATGAATTGTGTAATTTTGTGATGATTTGTAAAAATAATTTAATAAAAAACTTTTTAATTCTGTGTATGTAGATATTTGTTTTTATTGAATTTTGAATACTTTGACTATGATGGATTAAATATACATATAAGTGCATATACATTCTGAGGAGAGCTTCTATTTTTATGTGTAAAGGAGTGAGTGATGTATGGGTGTTGAATTAATCACATAGATGTTGTGAGATGTAGTTACATTTCCTTTGGGTAAATTTATTTCTTAACTATTGAGTCATTAGGTGCTCTGACCCTCGGAAGATTAGAGCCCCTCTCCTTGTTTACAATGGCTAACAGGAGAGCCATTAAATTGAGAAGTTGAACCGCTGGTGGAACCTCATTGACGTAACCTAGCAGAGTTATCAGTGGATCCAGTTTCAGTGTGTGGTGGGTCATGTAGGCTATCACAAGGATCACCTCCTTCCAAAAATTAAGGATAGAGGGGCATTCTCATGCAAGGTAAAGGAAGTCAGCATCGTCCTGTCTGCACTGACGACAACTACGGTGAAGAGAAGGATCAATTCTATGTTGCTTCAGTGGAGTGATGTAGGCCCGAAGTAGGAATCTATAGTGCAATAACTTGTGTCTGCATTTTATTGACAAGGTTACGGTTTGTGCACAGCAGTATGTTCAATGGGCTGCGGTATGAGCACACCAAACTTCAGTTCCCAAGTCATTCTAGCCGAACTAGTCCTTCCTTTCTGAAATTCGGATACAGAGCTGTTGAGCTTTGAGATCCATCGAGTAGTATCTACTGAGGTTATAAACTGGGTCACAGGGAGGAATTCAGCAGGTTCCTGTGAAAACCCTGGCAAAGCCCTCTTCACCTTATCTTGCTGGTGGGCATATATAATGATTTTGAGAGCAGTAGCCTTGCCACAAGAGTGAAATGGGTCCAAAGATATAAAAGTATCAATTATGGATAATTGACCCATCTCCTATATAGCCATCTTTGACAAGGTATTCTGCACTGTGTGTTCAGTTGTAAGCGGAAGGATCAGAATAGAAAACAATTTAATAGGTGGGAAACGCAAACTTGGCCCATCAGTTTTAAGACAGAATGATCTCAAGGGTGAATTAATTTTTTAAGAGAGGTAGTGCCTGTACTTATCACTCTCCACTCAGCCTGCGATTCCCACATTGCCTTTAGTTCAGTGCATAGACAATACTTTCTCACCTTAGTGCATGATGTTGTATGGTTCTGGAGACCCACCATAAGTTGCCAGGGCTTCTTGGTGTGCCCTGACAGTGAGGAAACTGACTCTCCTCCACAGGTTACTGTACTGCTTGCGGATGCCCTCCTATGGTCGTCTGGTGTTGGATACAGTATTCACTTTATCCATGATTATAGGCAACATTTCCTTCTCTGACTCATGGTTGTTGTCTGGGTCAGCGGTCGAAACAACCTCGGCTCAACTCTAATTATCTGATCCATCATTACACTTAGCTAATTTTCCTGAGAATGAGGTTGTCTTTTTGCAGACATTTTACCAAATAATGATGACATAAGTCTGTTGCTGGTGGTTCGGGTAGTGAGTGGTAAATGATTTGTGTGTCTAGAGCAGCGTTTTTTGTAGTGGCAGCTGCAGATGTTTGTGAGTCGATTTTGACCAGGTGCGTGTTGCGGGACCCATCTGTCAACATTGACAGATGCGCCCACCTTCGGAAACCCCATCCTCTATTGCTGTCCTCCATCGTGTGGGTTCCTCTGTAGCATTCTAACAGTGGACAACTATAAATATGGCAGTCAGATGTCTGCCATATCAATGCTGATGAAGTGGTACCCGTCAATGGTAGACAAGACACCGAGGACTGAAGTTTAGCTGACCAGTCACCCTCAGTCATTATGAATGGTGGTCCATTAGGCGAAACCCGAAACATGAATGTCACATATCTGCCTGCCTGATTGATGGATCAGATCTGCCCTGACAGAGAAAAAATTGACCATCCACCAAACTCTAAATCTGGCCCAAGATGACAGGACCACACTAAATAACATTGGGTGGGCCCCTCAGTATAAGATGAATGTACTGTACCTTACCTTGCTGAGGCCTTGGCACAATAGGGGAGATGAGCGAGGAGCCAGAACACTATTAGCCACCATGAGAAGATTTCACTCAGTGAGGGTGCTGCAGCTTGGAGTGGATCCCTGAATGCTGAACAGATGTCAGCTGGTGAGCAGGAGGGCTAACATAAATTTTTTTAAAGCAGGAAGTCTGAGGGTGTCCCCATTTCAAACCTCTACAAAATGATAGCGAGCCTGGTGGCTGTGCTTACCTATACATGGGTGCTATCTTATTTGTTCGGAGAAGACTATATCCTCTTTAGCAAATGGCAGCTGAATGCCCCACAACATTTATACATAGCACGTTTTTGAATGTGGGCTTTGATGTTGTGTCTCATTCAAAGATCAGATCACCACTATACATGGTTAAGGAAGATTCTCATTAACGCTTACAATGACCTGCACCAATCTCAATTTTAATTCTGTGTGGGCAGAGGACGGCTTTGGAATTTGAGGTGACATGTGTATTAGAAGGAATGTATAGTTAATAAGAAAACTAGTATATAATATTCTGTACATCACTGGACAAATGAGTAACTTGCATGCTTGTCAGGTACAGCACTAAACAATAAACTGTTACATAACTGAAATTTCATAATCCTGATCTGAATATTACAATCTCCTCCTAGCAATCTGTCCAAGTCTTCAGAAATATGATAGCTTAACTGCATTTAACTCTAATGCAATTTGGTGTCAGACCTAATATTCAAGATACAAACTAAACACTTATAACGTTATTGCCATGATACATGAATGTTCCTTATTGTAAACAAAGGTGCAGTAAGGTGGAGGGGGTGTCTAAAGACTTCAAAGCCAAACAGTTATAAACAATTAAAGAAGACCCTTCTCAGCACCTGTCAACTGTCAAAAATAAGGCAGATCAAGGCACCACCATGAAAGATCTGATTCAAACAACTAAAATAAATAAGGACCTAATACACACGGACATAGTGGAGATAAGAAAAGAAATGGAGAAACTCTATACCAAGATCAACAAAGCAGAAACCAAGATCAGCAAAGTGGAGGACATAAGGTGCACCCAAGGAGCCTTCAAAAAGATACTGTACTAAATTTAAACATTTGTAGAAGATGAAAATAGTATTTGAAAAAATAAGTTGTGTGGGAATATTACAATTTTTTGGGCTCCCAGCCGACATTGAAAAAGATACTTACACCTGTGTGGAATGTTTGGAAGCTTGGCTACCAACAATTGGATATTGGATACTACCTGCAGTGTTAAGATAAAGAACCCATAGGAGTCCATCCTACCAAGTTATGAACTGAAGTTTGCTAACATACATGATTTTTTGTACTCCAAGATTTGCTTACACAACCAAGATCTTGTCTTGGCCCCAAAACGTTCAGAACTTTAAAAACGAAGGTCATAAAATAACGTTTGCACATTACTTCACTAAGGAAATGACACGATATACGATGCATTTCTTGACCTAAGGTTCAAGATTAAATCAATGAACATTAGATATGGGATAATATCATAATCAATAAAGCAATATACATAATCAATAAATAAATAAATCAGTATCAAGATATATATATATGTGTGTGTGTACCCGTGAGCAAGAAGCCTTTGCTTCGAAACGCATCAGGACGTTTTCTTGGTGTTGCCTTGATAAATAAATAATCACGCTTTATGGAATTTGTGCCCTGATTGTCTTGGATTATTTTGGAAAGACAGATGCTGTGGATTGGAGGGGCTGCTACACCGTCAGGGCAGCCGTCGCAAAAAAGCGAGGGAATCGGCATTCGCAAAGGAAATATATATATATATATATTCACTGAAAAAACCATAGGTTTTAGGGACAGTTATAGTTAGTTGGACATTGCACTCGTACAAAACCCGTGAAATTCCCCGTTATAGTTAGTCCAGCTAACTATAACTCGCGCCCCGCAATGCACTGCTGATGACGTCACATATTACATCACTCATGACATGGTCAGTGACATCACTGATGACATCACTGATGACATCTCAAATGACATCACTGATGACATCATCCAGTGACTGTGTGTTTCTGTAAAGTTTAAATATTTTTAATATATATAGGAAAAGACGTATTGAAGAATGAGTGGGTGTGTAAGTGTCTGTATGGATGATTTAGTAGGTGCGTGACTGACTCTATAAGTGAGTGATTTAACGTATCTTACTGAATGCATGGGTTAGTGACTAAACTGGGTGAATGTCTGTATCCGTCTGTCTGTTGCTGTGTAAGTGGCTGAATGTGTTTGTGAATAGCTACATGAGTGTCTATATGAGTTATTGAATGCTTGTCTGAGTATCTGTATGGGTGCCTGAGTGTTTGTGTGGGAGGGGTGTGTGCAACTCTGTGCATAGATGTGTGAGTGGGTGATTCACTGGGTGGATGGTTTCAAGAGTGCAACTGTGATAGACTGTATGGGTGGGTAAGTGTGTGTAAGAGTGTGTTAGTGAGTGAATGTATGTCCCAGTGGTACATGTGTGAGTAACTACATATGTGAAAGGCAGTATATATGTGTGTTGGAGTATATAAATAGCTATAAGCGAGAGTGAGTGATTGTGATAGTGGCTGTATGGATGAGTGTGTGCTTGTATCAGTGATTGTATAAGAGCGTAAGATTGTGCTACTATTTGTATGAGTAAGTGAGCTGGTGTGTGTATAACTGTATAGGTGAGTAAATGGTAGTGTGTTTAATTATTTGCATGACTGACTAGGTGTGTGAGTACCTCTATGGATGAGTGGCGGTGTTTGAGTGTCTATATAGGAGTATGAGTGCATATGATAGTCCTGTACTGAGTGACCGTAAGTATGAGTGACTGTACGGGTGAGTGAGTGGATGTGTGCGTAGACCTAAGAATCAGTGAGTGGGTATGTAGTTATTGGTGTTGGAGTGTCTATGGTTTTGCGAATGGCAGTCTGTAATTTAGAGTGGGTGTATCAAAGGTTATATTAGGGTGTGAGGAGGTGCATCAGATTATCACGTGGATGATGTCATCAGTGATGTCATTTGAGATGTCATCAGTGATGTCATCAGTGATGTCACTGACCATGTCATGAGTGATGTAATATGTGACGTCATCAGCAGTGCATTGCGGGCGCGAGTTATAGTTAGCTGGACTAACTATAACGGGGGAATTTCACGGGTTTTGTACGAGTGCAATGTCCAACTAACTATAACTGTCCCTAAAACCTATGGTTTTTTCAGTGAATTTCAAAGGTTTTTTAAATGCTAATTTGTAACTATAACGTCCCTGAAACCTATGGTTTTTTCAGTGAATTTCAAAGGTTTTTAAATGCTAATTTGTAACTATAACATGTCTGAAACCTACAGTTTTTTCAGTGAATTTCAAAGGTTTTGTAAATGACAATTTTTAAATGTATTAATTGTTATATACATTTTTTTCAAACTGATTTCCAAATTTTTTAGAAACAATTTTTTTTACATATTTTATTTTTTAAATTACATTGTAATTACATTATACATTACATTACAAAAAATACTTTCTCAGAATGAATTACTTTAGTTTAATTACTTTGCACATAGGCAATAGACTTTTAAGTACAGTAGTTACAGTTGTTGCAATGGGCAACACATTTTCAAACACAATGCAACATTCAGCTCAATGTGAATTTCTAGTTAAATGCAATTAGTTACTTTATGGATTACTTTTCTAACCACATTACTGGATCCTAGATTCAGTCCTGGGACATCTCCTGTAAACAGTTGAGTAAAAGTGTTTTGGTTACAGTCGTGATTTTTAAGGAATATTATTGTACTTTAAAAGTTCACACTTAGAAACTTTTTCTCATAGAATCACCAATGTTATCCTATGGAAGGAAATTCACTTAGAAGTTAAAAACTGTTATCGTTACTTTTTCTTACTCAGTGTTGGATCCTGGATCCAGCACTGGTGCATCTCCTGTAAACAGTTGAAAGAATGCGTTTAAGTCATACAGGCGATTTTTTAGGAATATTTGTAGTTTGTGAAAATCAACACTTTGAAACTTTTCTGCTGAAAACTAGACAATGATATCCTATGGAAGGAAATTCAAGTTACTGGTAAGTACGGTTAAAATTACTTTTCAGGACCAGTACTGGGCTGAAAGATGCATCACTGAGGTCTCTCCTGATAACAGGTGAGTAAATCAGAATTCGGATTTCGGCTGATTTTAGAGGAATATTTGTATGTTTCAAAAATCAACACTTAGAAACTTTTTCAGCAAAAAGCAGGCAATGATATCCTACGGAAGGAAATTCAAGTTACTGGTAAGTACGGTTAAAATTACTTTTGAGGATCAGTACTGGGCTGAAAGATGCAGCACTGAGGTCTCTCCTGATAACAGGTGAGTAAATCGGAATTCGTATTTCGGCTGATTTTAGAGGAATATTTTAAAGTTCCAAAACTCCACACTTAGAAGAATTTCCAAGTGAAACCAGTCAATGTTAGCCTATGAAGGAACTTCAAGTTACCGGTAAGTACGGTTAAAATTACTTTTGAGGATCAGTACTGGGCTGAAAGATGAAGCACTGAGGTCTCTCCTGATAACAGGTGAGTAAATCGGAATTCGTATTTCGGCTGATTTTAGAGGAATATTTTAAAGTTCCAAAACTCCACACTTAGAAGAATTTCCAAGTGAAACCAGTCAATGTTAGCCTAATAAGGAAATTCAAGTTACTGGTAAGTACGGTTAAAATTACTTTTCAGGACCAGTACTGGGCTGAAAGATGCAGCACTGAGGTCTCTCCTGATAACAGGTGAGTAAATCGGAATTCGGATTTCGGCTGATTTTAGAGGAATATTTTAAAGTTCCAAAACTCCACACTTAGAAGAATTTCCAAGTGAAACCAGTCAATGTTAGCCTATGGAAGGAAATTCAAGTTACTGGTAGGTACGGTTAAAATTACTTTTCAGGACCAGTACTGGGCTGAAAGATGCATCACTGAGGTCTCTCCTGATAACAGGTGAGTAAATCAGAATTCGGATTTCGGCTGATTTTAGAGGAATATTTGTATGTTTCAAAAATCAACACTTAGAAACTTTTTCAGCAAAAAGCAGGCAATGATATCCTATGGAAGGAAATTCAAGTTACTGGTAAGTACGGTTAAAATTACTTTTGAGGATCAGTACTGGGCTGAAAGATGCAGCACTGAGGTCTCTCCTGATAACAGGTGAGTAAATCGGAATTCGTATTTCGGCTGATTTTAGAGGAATATTTTAAAGTTCCAAAACTCCACACTTAGAAGAATTTCCAAGTGAAACCAGTCAATGTTAGCCTATGAAGGAAATTCAAGTTACTGGTAAGTACGGTTAAAATTACTTTTGAGGATCAGTACTGGGCTGAAAGATGCAGCACTGAGGTCTCTCTTGATAACAGGTGAGTAAATCGGAATTCGTATTTCGGCTGATTTTAGAGGAATATTTTAAAGTTCCAAAACTCCACACTTAGAAGAATTTCCAAGTGAAACCAGTCAATGTTAGCCTATGAAGGAAATTCAAGTTACTGGTAAGTACGGTTAAAATTACTTTTCAGGATCAGTACTGGGCTGAAAGATGCAGCACTGAGGTCTCTCCTGATAACAGGTGAGTAAATCAGAATTCGGATTTTGGCTGATTTTAGAGGAATATTTGTATGTTTCAAAAATTGACACTTAGAAACTTTTTCAGCAAAAAGCAGGCAATGATATCCTATGGAAGGAAATTCAAGTTACTGGTAAGTACGGTTAAAATTACTTTTGAGGATCAGTACTGGGCTGAAAGATGCAGCACTGAGGTCTCTCCTGATAACAGGTGAGTAAATCGGAATTCGTATTTCGGCTGATTTTAGAGGAATATTTTAAAGTTCCAAAACTCCACACTTAGAAGAATTTCCAAGTGAAACCAGTCAATGTTAGCCTATGAAGGAAATTCAAGTTACCGGTAAGTACGGTTAAAATTACTTTTCAGGACCAGTACTGGGCTGAAAGATGCAGCACTGAGGTCTCTCCTGATAACAGGTGAGTAAATCAGAATTCGTATTTCGGCTGATTTTAGAGGAATATTTGCACAATGGTGAAGGGAGGGGCGGGGCCTGAGGTGACATCTGTGCAAACGCGCCCGTGGCGCGTTTTAAGTTGGGGGATTAAGTCCCCTTGAATCATGAGGGTCCCTACGGGCCAACTAGCCCACCAGGAACCTCCAGTATGCGCCAGGGGGCTGCGTTGCAGAGACATGTACAGAGGCCACACCCCTTTTTACACCTCTCTGCAACGCAGCTCTGTGGCGCTTTCTGGACGTACCTGTTGGGCTAGTTGGCCCCCAGAGACCCTCAGTATTGAAGAGGATTTAATTCCCCATCTTAAAACGCGCCACGGGGCCTGTTTGCACACATGTCACCTGAAGCCCCGCCCCTCCCTTCACCACTGTGCAAACGCGCCCCGTGGCGCGTTTTAAGTCGGGGGATTAACTCCCCTTGAATCCTGAGGGTCCCTGGGGTGCATCTAGCCCACCATATACCTCCAAAAGCGCCAAAGTGCTGGGTTGCAGAGAGGTGTAAAAGGGGCGTGGCATCTGTACACCTCTCTGCAAGGCAGCTCCCTGGCGCATACTGGAGGTTCCTGGTGGGCTAGTTGGCCCCCACGGACCCCCAGTATTCAAGGGGAATCGTTCCCCTCTGCAAACGCGCCAGGGGCGCGTTTGCAGAGTGGTAAAGGAAGGGGCGGGGCCTACGGGCCCGATCGTTTTTTTTTTCTTCGTTTTTTCCCCCTGAAGGGGGCTGTGTAGCCCCCCTTCCTTTTTCCTATTTTTAGGCCCTGGGGACCCCATCCCCCAGGGCCTTACCCCTTTTTTTTT
>CAWUFW010028929.1:0-20163 GCA_963921515.1 Calotriton arnoldi | reverse complement strand
GGCCCATCAAAGATGTCTGACACTGTTGCTGTGTCGTGGGGAGCACAAGGGCATGCTGGGAACTGCACATCAACCAACAGCAGGACACCACTGACTGACATCCTGAGAGACAACTTCCACTCCCTGCAATGCAAGCACGTTCCATGGTGGGATATCCGGCTGGCTGGGTGGGAAGGGGGACTTGCAGCACTGACCATAGTCACCAGCACCTCCCCTCACACCCCCCCCCCAACACAAACTCCACAGTACCCACCTGGTAGAATGCAATGCCCTCCATCCTAACACAAGATCCCACAAAGCACCACCACCCTGGGTTATGTTGTGTGAAGCACAGGGACACTCTTGGGACTCTTAGCCAAACAACTGCCAGGACAACACTCCCAGCCATCCTGTCAGCACAGCCAGCCCACCCCACAGGGAAGCAGAGTCAGAAGGAAGGAAGCATGGGCATGCTGGGGAAGGGGGTGGAGGCAATAGCATGATGGGAGTCGTAGTCACAGACATTGCTCAGCCTCACAACTGGCCCATCAACACCACCCTGAACCATGCTCACATCACAGGGAGTGGAGAAGGACTCACAAGATGGCTGACACTGGCTACTGCTGTGGGGAGCACAAGGCCCTGCTGCCAACTGTGCACCAACAAACAGCAGGACACCACTGACTGACATCCTGAGAGACAACTTACACTCCCTGCAATGCAAGCACGTTCCATGGTGGGATATCCGGCTGGCTGGGTGGGAAGGGGGACTTGCAGCACTGACCATAGTCACCAGCACCTCCTCCTCACCCCCCCCCAACACAAACTCCACAGTACCCACCTGGTAGAATGCAATGCCCTCCATCCTAACACAAGATCCCACAAAGCACCACCACCCTGGGTTATGTTGTGTGAAGCACAGGGACACTCTTGGGACTTCTTAGCCAAACAACTGCCAGGACAACACTCCCAGCCATCCTGTCAGCACAGCCAGCCCACCCCACAGGGAAGCAGAGTCAAAGGAAGGAAGCATGGGCATGCTGGGAAGGGGGTGGAGGCAATAGCATGATGGGAGTCGTAGTCACAGACATTGCTCAGCCTCACAACTGGCCCATCAACACCACCCTGAACCATGCTCACATCACAGGGAGTGGAGAAGGACTCACAAGATGGCTGACACTGGCTACTGCTGCGGGAGCACAAGGCCCTGCTGCCAACTGTGCACCAACAAACAGCAGGACACCTCTGACTGACATCCTGAGAGACAACTTACACTCCCTGCAATGCAAGCACGTTCCATGGTGGGATAACTGACTGGGTGGGTGGGTGGGTGGGAAGGAGGTCTGGCTGTCAACCAAACACAATCAATGCAGACCATGTTCACACCCCAGAGAATACATAGAAATGCCCAAATAATGCAGGACAATGTGCCACACCAATATCAACCCCTGACTGTGACGACTTAGGACAATACAATGTACAGGCCCGCACCCCGAGGCACAGTCACAACTGTCAGGTGTGTCAACCACTGATGCCTGCAGAAACATGACATACATTGTTTGTGTCTCCCAAAAACAGGTGATGATAGGGACACAGCAGCAGACGCTGAGGAGTCCCAGTCCCAGGCTCAAGAGGATGCCGAGCTCACTGGCGTCGTACAGCCTCTGTCCTCCTCGGACGATGAAGAACAACCTGGCACATCCGGTGCAAGTCAACATGCTGCACCAGCAGGACCACCAGCTGCAGCACCAGCAGGTCCACCAGCTGCACCCCTGCACCCACCCCTCCAACGACTGTCACCACGAATACCATCCCTGCCGACATGGACAGAATAAGGAACAACACCAGCGCAGTGACCCTGGACCAACCTGGGGCCATGGACACCACCACCACCACCAACCCCCAAGGTGGACCAGGGTTATCTGTGCGTGCAACTGCACACACTGCACATGTCAGCAGGGGTGGTGGGAGGGGTGGGAGACAGAGGTCGCTGCTTGCAGACGTTGCTGGTGTGCATGAAGACCACAACTGGTACGCATAGCTGATGCGTACCAGTCCAGCACCGGAGAGCTCAGCCAGGTAGTGGGGCTCCTCAGAGACATCAAACAGCAGCAGGCTGCCCATCATGCCCGCTTGGACTCCCACATGTCCCATGTGGAGTCACACATGTCACGTGTGGACTCCCACATGTCACGTGTGGACTCCCACATGACCCGCGTGGAGTCCAAGTGGGATGTACTACATGAGATGACGGCGGTGCACAGGGACATTTTACAATGCCTCCGCCAGATGAACAGCAACCAGTCCACACCTCCCTGTGTGCCAACAACATCTGGTACCGAACAAACTGCAACTGCCACAGGGAGGGAGGAGGACTCTGGCGGAGAGTCCCCTGCACCGCAGCAGCCTGCACTTGAGGGCCCCCCCCCAAGAAGAGGGGTCGTCCGAGGAGGGGAAAGTGAGAGGCTGATGGCCAAGCGCAACTCCCAGGAAGCCTGAACCTGTTCTGGATTTTCGCCTTTGTGCACAGACTGTTCACCCTGTTGATGGCAACACTACTCCCACACATTGCATGGGGAGTACAAGTTGGAACAATGTGTCAGACAACTGTGGCCCCGATACTGGGGATCCTGTCTACCTGGACTTTCTATTCATCTAGGAACTTGGGATTGCAAGATTCATGTACAGCACAATCCATCCTATGCACTATTATCACAGATGTATCACAATAAACACAATAATACACCATACTTGCCTCTGTCGTGATTCCAACGTGGGTACTGTTATGGGGATGATGAACAGCAAAATTACACTGTGTATGCGAACTGCAACAGCAAGGACAACACAGGCATGTGAGTACAGGCAACGTGACACATATGAGGGAGACACACCACCAGGGCTACACAACACATACACACCTAGGCCATCTGACTCATTGCCTACACTGATGTTGCCAGGGAAGACGGTGCAATGCACAGACACCACACCCATTCCCAGTTGTGAGTCAAGTAGCCCACAGGTGCAGTAAGCAAATGGCAGTCAAATGTGTGACCACAGACAACGCACATCACTAAGTGAAGCACAGGTTTATTACACAGTAGCAACATGCCGTAACCACTACAGATGCAAGGTAACCCCACCTGGTAGCGGGCACACAGTCAACAACTGTAGACAGAAGGAAGTCCATGGGTGTGGCGCACATCACCTGTAGGGACACAACAGCTACCAGCCTGGATGTGCAATCACGTTGTCGGTGGACACAGTTGACCAAACGAATCTGAAAGTACCCTGTGAAGGACAGAAATGACACACAGTCAAAAGCAATGGAGTACAGGACAGAACAGCAAAACTCATGCACAATACATGTTACAAGATACCCACCCAGAACCAAGTTAGCATGTCAACACTGTTGGGGAGTACAGCCCACCTGTCACCACACATCGCAACACACATCCAGTCAAGTAGCCCATGGACACACTCCAACAGCACCAGAGCACCACCCACACATCATGCCAACTCACATCATTCACATGACACCTCAGGATACTCACATTCAGCTAAAGAAGTTGGTGATGAGCTGTGTGCTGGACATCACCATCACCATCATCATCATCATCGTCACTGGCATCGTGGTCCAGGCCAGGATCCTCCACAGGTGGCGGATGTTGGTCATCGTCATCCTGGATGAGAGGCAACTCCTTCCGCACTGCCAGGTTGTGGAGCATGCAGCAGACGATGATAATCTTGCACACTTTCGCAGGGGCATATGGGAGGGACCCTCCGGTCTTGTCCAGGCAGCGGAAGCGGCTCTTCAGGAGACCAAAGGTCCGCTCAATCACTCTCCTGGTCCGACCATGTGCCTCATTGTAGCGCATCTGGGCAGGTGTCACAGGGTTCCTGAGGGGTGTCAGCAACCACGGCATGTTGGGGTATCCCGAGTCACCTACGGACAGACAAGTGCACATCAGCTGACTTGGAAAAGTGGGCGGAATACTACAGATCAGATCACACACAATGGCACAAAGTCAGTACACACCGACAAGCCAGGCACGCTGGTTCTGCATCTGTGCCATCAACCTGGGGATGCGACTACTCCTCATCACAAAGGCATCGTGTGCTGAACCAGGGAAACGGGCACACACGTGTGTGATGGTCATGTCTGCAAGACACACCACCAGTGCATTGACCGAGTGGTAGTGCTTGCGGTTCCTGTAGGCCTGCTCCTGGGCCTGTGGTGGTACCAAAGCCACATGTGTCCCATCAATGGAGCCAATGACATGCGGCATCCTCCCCAGGGCATAAAAGTCACTCTTCACGTCAGTGAGTCGTCGCAGTCTAGGGAAATAGATGTACCGGTTCAGGAAGAGCAACATTGCCGCCAAGAAATCGCGGAGCACACGGCTGAACATGGTCTGTGACATCCCACCAGCAGACGCCACAGTATGTTGGAAGGTACCGGTGGCAAAGAAGTGTAGGGCTGCCATCACCTTCACCTTGGGGGTCAGCGCTGTAGGATACGGCCGGCCAGGCTGCAAATGTGGGGACAACTGCACTGCCAAATCCTCAATCAGCTGCCTGGTGAAGCGGTACCGTCGGATGCTGTCCCGTTCCACCATCGTTGCCAGGTCTGGGAATGGCCGATGGACAGCAGGAGCCTCTGCAGTGCAGAGGAGAAGTAAGCAAGATCGTCAGTCACCCCACATATGCGGCATTGAACACACTCAAGATCCCAACATACATCATCATGAGGCACAACTACATGAAGTGTGCAGTACCGGAACGACATGTATGGTACATACATGGCCAACATCTGTCAACACGGTCCTACAGGTGGCATCAATTTGTCCCAGGTTGGCCCATTGGATATCATGATGCTGTGTCACAGTCACCCCCCCAGTGACATGTGAGGACAGATGTGCCCCAGGCACCACAGCTCAACGACAGGCACATTCCCAGGGACCCTGTAATGCCACATGGACACTGGCATCACCTGGAGTATCATGTGTACACCACAACAAAACAAACATGACCCCCACAGGTAGTGGCCACACTTGCCATGGCAGGAGAGCCATGGACGTCTGTGACACACACGCACAACATCAGAGTCCATGCACACACAACGTGGATGTGGAGACTGTCTCCCATTGTGCACATGAAATCAGAGACATTGTAAACACTACATGCACAAAGACTGTGGAGGGCCATCACTATTGTGCCACTGGGACACCCTGGCTCAAACATACCGTCCCACATGGGACTCACGGGGTATGTGACATGACATACACAAACACCACTGTGAAATGTGACCATGGCACATGCACAGATATGAACAGTTGCACATCACAGTGGTCACGTACACGTAACACCCAGGATCCTGTCCCCATTAACACGTGCACAGCCTGGGGGTGGCTGCCCACAGGTGACACCCACAGGACAACATGTACACCAACATACACACAATAGGAAATGCAGCCTTACATGCCTTATGATAAGGTTTGGACAGGCTGTCGTGATGTAGGTGTGCCCCTCACTCCCTGGGAGCTATCTGTGGCTGGCATATGTCCATCTGAGACAGGCATGCTGACATATGCCAGTCACATGTACAGTGATGCGTTGAACAGCAATGGACCGATCGGTGCCTCCGGCCGGCCCATTGCTTTCAATGTGTGCGGGTACGCGTTGTACCCCTGTGCGCGTTGTACTGCAATGGACCGATCGGTGCCTCCGGCCGGCCCATTGCATTCACGTGTGCGGGCACGCGTTGTACCCTGTGCGCGTTGTACTGCAATGGACCGACGGTGCCTCCGCGGCCCATTGCTTCAATGTCGGGTACGCGCTGTACCCCTGTGCGCGTTGTACTGCAATGGACCGACCGGTGCCTCCGGCCGGCCCATTGCATTCAATGTGCGGGCACGCGTTGTACCCCTGTGCGCGTTGTACTGCAATGGACCGATCGATGCCTCCGGCCGGCCCATTGCATTCAATGTGTGCGGGTACGCGTTGTACCCCTGTGCGCGTTGTACTGCAATGGACCGATCGGTGCCTCGGCCGGCCCATTGCATTCAATGTGCGGAGTGCCAGCGTTGTACGCCCCTGTGCAGCGTTGTACTGCAATGGACCGATCGGTGCCTCCGGCCGGCCCATTGCTTTCAATGTGTGCGGGTACGCGTTGTACCCCTGTGCGCAGTTGTACTGCAATGGACCGATCGGTGCCTCCGGCCGGCCCATTGCATTCAATGTGTGCGGTACGCGTTGTACCCCTGTGCGCAGTACTGCAATGGACCGACCGTGCCTCCGGCCGGCCCATTGCACTGCAATGTGGCACGCGTTGTACCCCTGTGCGCGTGTACTGCAATGGACCGACGAGCCCGGCCGCCCATTGCATTCAATGTGTGCGGGTACGCGTTGTACCCCTGTGCGCGTTGTACTGCAATGGACCGATCGGTGCCTCCGGCCGGCCCATTGCTTTCAATGTGTGCGGGTACGCGTTGTACCCCTGTGCGCGTTGTACTGCAATGGACCGATCGGTGCCTCCGGCCGGCCCATTGCTTTCAATGTGTGCGGGTACGCGTTGTACCCCTGTGCGCGTTGTACCTCAATGGACCGATCGGTGCGCACCCATTGACAATGGGCTTGCCTGGCAACGGACGCGTTTTCGAATATTCGAACGAGTCGGTTGCTGGAAAATCAGTTGGTCACCCACAACAATGTTGCAAAATCATGTATGTCATGAAGTTGAAATTTTGAAGGATGCTGTGGGCGTGTTTTGGTGCTGCTATTCCATGGATTGGCCAGATTCAGAAGATGCAAACGACTTGGACCTATCACTTTGGACACAAGGGACAGTATCTGCCTCTCCAGCACATATATATTGCTGCATGTTCCCCTGAGAGCCCACTTGCCTGCACTACATGCTCCAGGACGACATCTGCCACTGCACTGCTGCTGTCTCTGCCCCTCTGGACCCTGCAATGGCACGTACTGTGGAGAGAGCCCCAGCCTTCAGCCTTGAAGAGAACCAGGCCCTGCTGGACAGCCTACTTCCACAGTACAGCAAGCTGTATGGGACACCAGGGGAGCAGGTGAGTGTTCTGTGCACTGCCTTTCTGAATGTGCATTTTGTCTGACTAGCAAGGCTGAGAGTCAGCACACCACTGGCTAGCAGGCTCACTGAGTAGTTGTCACCCCCCATAGTGTGTAGTGACTTGCACTGGACAGGTATGGTGCAGTGACAGTGCTTCTGAACAGGGTTTTACTCCCCATGCTATGATACCATGTAGTGACTTCTGGAAAACTGTCCATGGGCAGCCGTGCACTGCCTGGGTACACCATGTGCCCCTGTGATTGCGACATGTATATGCAACTGTGTCATGCACGGATATGTTGCATGTGTAGTAATGGCCTTATCACTTTGTCATCCTGACAGGCTTCTGCCCATCGGAAGCATGAGATATGGAAGGACATCGTCCGGGCTGTCCGGTCCGTGGGGGTCTACAAGCGCCGGATCCGCAACTGCCAAAAGAGGTGGCAGGACCTTCGGGGCTGGACCCGGAGGATTGCACGGGTCCAGCTGAAGCTGTCGCCTCCTCGCAGGAGGGGCGGAACACGGACCCTGACCCCCACATGCTCAGGATCCTGGCGGTGGTCTTTCCAGACCTGGATGGGCAGCTGAAGGCCAGAGAGCAGCAAGGAGGGGGTGAGTCAAAGACTGCACTGTGTACTCTGTCTAACATGTTATGTGCCCTCCTCGGGCCAGGTTGAACTGCCACAGTACAGCAGTCATGTTGTCCAGGAGCCATGTCCCTCTATTGTGCACTGCCCACTCCTCATCTGATACCCAGGTGTGGCCCTTACATGCAGGGAATTCTGTCACTTAGGACTGTGTCCTTGCAGTTTGCTTGACTCAAGGTGGGAGACAGCATCTGTTTCCCTGACTCTGTGGTGGGCATCATGGGTGGGTCCATTGCTTACACAATGCCTGTATTCTGACATGTATTCAGCGTGTTACTTTGATCTGTGGTCCAATTGCTGAGCTGATCCACCACATGTGGCTGGGGTACCTGGCACACACCCATGCTGCGGGTGGGAACAATGTTTGGGCCCCAGGAGTATGTATATGACGTGTGTCACACATACTTAGCCAGCTGCCTACAGTCCAGGGCTCATCCCTCATTCATGTGGGGCTGGACAGTCATGCCTACTCCAGGCCATACAATACACTCTGTACTCCCACTCCCGTGTATCAGAGGACACATTGTGCACAGTGATTTGACCCCTCAGGTGTCTGCCTCTGTGTCAGTGTGCTGTGGATTAGTCGCCAGGACTGCTGTGGAGTTTCTTGGTAGGGGCTCAGCATGCCACTGGAGATGTGACCATAGGAGACGATACTTGTGTGACACATAGGTGTCTGATCAGCTGCCCATGCAGACTGGGGCATGTAAATGTGAAGTTCAGGCAGCTGTTCCCCATGCACAGCAGAGTGTGAGGGGCTCAGGTTCAGAGGGTAGTGTCACAGGTCTCCCATATGTCCAATAGGTATGACCTGGACAGATGAGGGTTAAGAGGATGTGTTGTGGGGGATGTACATGTGCACTTGTGCAGCTCCAGGACTTGCATTCCCCATGACCTACTATTGTGACACAGTGCAGAGTGTTGTTGTCTGGCTGCAAAGTCATACATCACTGAGACAGTGATGTATGACTTTGCAGTCATGCCTCCGCCATGGCATGTGTCTACTGATTGGTGATCCTGCAGGGGAGTGACATGTGCTACATGCACACCATAGTGGCGCTGGCTATCAGGACATGGGTGCATCATGGTGTCTGTCGCTGGAATGCATCACATGCATTTCCTATTTGACTCTGGGCATCCCTTACATCCGTAAACCTGTACTGACTCAGTGGCAAGAGCTGTGATGTGTCCACACCGTGTCCTCTGCACTGTCCAACTACTGTGTACTTGGTGCATGTGTCAACACTGGGGTGTTGCAATCCAACAGACACCAGACAGATGGGTGCAAGGCCATGTGGGATGTGAGTGCCATGCTTGGCATCAGACTGACAATTGACTTCTCCTGTTCAATTAGGGCACTTTTAGCAATGTACAACTAATGATGCCAGGGCTTGCTCTGTAATGTGCTGTGCTCACAGTGGTGTGTGCGTTTGGTGCAGGTGACTGATGTCTGTCTGTTTCCCCATTGTTTGCAGATACATCCACGGCCACGGAAGGGGACAGCTCCACGGACCAGGAGGAGCCGGAGAGCCAGACTGGGTCAGCAGCCGAGGAGTGGTCGGAGGGACCCAGTGGCACGGAGGGCGAGGGGAGCCACACCGAGGAGTCCTCAGCAGCATCCACCTCAGCTGAGGACCAGAGCAACTCGGAGGATGACTCCCTTGTGGAGGCGGGTGTCAGCAGCCACCACACCCCAGCTAGTGTTGCTGTCCCCGCCACCACCAGCACCACCACCGCCCTCCCATCGGCTCCCATTCCCCAGGTCCGTGGAGGCTCCCATGTCCGGGAGCGTGTCTCCTTTGGGCCAGGCACCGCACCCCCTGCCCCTGTGTCCCCTGCTGCCCTGAGTGAGGAGTCTGTGTACCTCCTTCGCCAGCTCCATGTAGGGCAGACAGCCATGCTGAGTGTCCTCCATGCGCACACCGCGCTGTTGACTCAGCTGGTGTCGTTCATGGAGGGCATCTCATCGGGCATGTCTGACCTACAGAGGGGCAATAGGTCCATGGACTCCTCCCTGACGGCAGCAGTGTCCCTCCTCAAACGGTCCCTCACCCCTCCTGCCTCTGCTCCATCCACACTCCCCAGCACCTTACCCATCCCAGGCACACACACACTGGCACAGGCACACACCAGCACACACACATCCAGCACACTGACACACACGCCAATGACAAAACGCACACGCACGCACATTCAGGGGACTGAAGCCAGACTCACAGGGGATGGGGCCCTGGAACACACACACGCATCCACATGCACTGCGCAGTCCTCAGTTCCCTCTCCCTCCAAAGCACCCTCCCTTGCCTCACCTGCAACCCCAAAGTCACAGCAGCTCTTCCTCTGTGACCTCGGCCTCTTCCCCACCGATGAAGCTGCTCCAGCATCCCGGGGGAAGAGGAAGCCCACCCACACGGAGCAGAGTGCCCCTCGCCCCCGGACACCCTCCCCCAGGCGCAGACGGACTGAGGCCCCCACCCGCAAGTCCCCCCGGAGTGCTAAGAGCAAGACCCCGCCACCACCCTGCAGCTCAGGCACAAGGTCTCCGTCCTCCATCCCTCAGGCCCCCACTGCACAGGTGCCCCCACCACACCCTGCCCCAGGTTCCCCCACCCACAGATATACCATCCCCAAGATGCTCCGGCCTTCTCCCCTGCCACTTGCTCTCCCAGCACCACACCCCCGCTGCGCTTGTCTGTGCCACTGATGTGGTGAGGGTGTCCCCCCCTCTGTCCAACCCACCTTGCCTGTTCCCCATTCTCCTCCCCTGGAGGTAGGCACTGCAGTGGAGTCCACTACCGCCCTGTCTGACTTGGGCACTGCAGTGGCGGACCTGTCCACCCCATCTGCAGGGTCCACTGCAGTTGTGCCGGCACCCACGACATCTGTGTCATGCCCCCCAGTTGTGCCGGCACACACCATGTCAGACACCTCCACTGCAGTTGTCAGTGGCTCTCCTGCACCCACCACCCCTTCCCTGACTCCCCCTGGTGAGCCCTGATCCTGTCCCTGCGGTGCCTGGCCTGCCCCCGGTTGCCCCTCCTAGTGGATTGTCCCTGGTATTGTGCAGGCATGCGTAGGGTGACATCTGCCAGTGTCACCCTGTTTGAACTTTGACAATGGACTGGCCATTGGCCTTTGCTCTTTTTCAGGACTTCGTTTGGCCTCAACACATATGCTGAATAAAGCAACTTTCTTTTCTCTAGTGCTCATGCTTCAGATGTACATGTTGTTGGTGCAGCTAACCATGCCCTTGCTGCAGTGATGGTGATATCTGGTCTCATGATTATGAAGTGTTACTGTGCAGGAACCCATGTGGTCCAGGGGGAATGTGTCCTATCATGTGGTGTATCCATGTCATCAATAGCAGCATCTGAGGGTGTCATGTGTTCAGTATTTGGCAATGGGTTTCCTACTTACATTGGCAATTTCATATCTGTGGCTTCCACCCCTGCACATCTGTTGTGCCTGCCATCGTTGCATTTGTCTACTTCCCTGACCGTGTTGCCATCTCCAGTGGACATGCAGGTTTGGGCATCAATGGGGAGGGACTCATCCGTGTAGTCAGTGCAACATTGCTATACAAGTGTGTTGGATCTGTGCTGATGATTCCGTTGGCACATCCATGACCAGGCTGATGTGATGGGAGCCCTCATTTGGTGCTAATTGTTGATTGTGTGACCAAGTGCTCAGCTGACATGATGGGGCCCTACTGAGGCAACATATGGCACAGCTTTCCTCACACAGGAGTGGAGTCCCCTCATGGCAGTGTGTACACGTGTGACATTGCCTGCACCCAAGGTGTGTGTTGTATGTGCATGTCTGTGTGTTCACTTCCATTCATCTGCGCATGCTGTGATCCCTAGTGTTGTACCTGTTTGTGATGCTTGCTGACTTGAGCTATGTTCCCCCAAAGTCTTCTCCCTGTGTTCTCTGTGATGTGGGTGCATGGCACATTACTGGTCATCAGGGTGTCACCCATAGGTGTGTTTGCTGTCAGGGCTGAGTTTGTGTGCAGACGCAGATGGGTCACAGTCAGGTTTCCCCTTGGCACTTGTTGTTTGCCCCTGTCATGTGATTTCCAGTTTGTGTTATCTTTCAGTGATTGTGACATGTTGTGTGTGTGACTGCTGCCACTCCTCAGGGTCAGAGCTGCAATGTTGGAAGTTGTCTATGTGTGTTCTTTGTGGGTGACCTTGGCTTCTTCATTGGTGTGTGACTGTGGCTGGGATCCCATTGGTCGGTGTGGTATTGCCGTCATGTCCATGTACAGCGTAGTGTGCAGTGTGTCAGACATTCAGGAGTCTTGTTGAGTGTCCATGTGTGATGTGTTTCTACACCTTGGTTCCCACCCACCACCCTGGAATAGTCATGGGTGCATGTGCAATGTCACCAGTGCATGTGTACTTCACTGCTGCACATTGTTGGAGGTCGAGGGGTGTGGTGTTGAGTGTGTGCAGATGAGAGTTGTTGCCCGGCTAGGCCCCTGCCTCCATGTTGGCCTTGGCTTACTGGCCATGCTGATTGATTTGTGCTTGTGTAGGTGTGATGGTAGTTTGTTGCTCAGGACACCTGACTGTGGTTCATAGTGTGAACGACATTTAGCTTTGTCATCACAGTGGTATTTTTATTCAGCCCAGGGTCACCACATTGTGGGGGCCCTGGGGGTGGTGCTGTGGTGTGTCTGTGACTTGCTGTGTCAGTTGTTGTTCCTACGTGCCTGTGTGACATGTGTGTTTTGTGCTCCCTCTCACCTGACAATGCCTGCTTGCCCACATAGGGGATTTGGATCCATGAGTTACCTTAGTGTGGCAGTGTATGCACATCTGTATGATTGGTATTCAGCTCTCCTCATGTGTTGTGTGGTTGCCTGGGGACACTGGCACCCCCACCCCTCACCTGCTGTGTATGATGACAGTGTTGGTCTGCCTGTTTGTGTTTGTGCATCTGCACCACTGCATTGGCATATCTTGGGTGTGCCATTGGCTGTATGTTGTTTGGTGTGTTTCCCCTGCTGTCCCTGGGACTCCTAGGTCATCGGTCAGCACAGTGATCATGGTTTGTGTGTCCCATTGCTGCCATGGTATGGTATCTGTTCACCTCACATCTGCTGTCTCCACAGGGTATCTGCATTTGTGTGCCCATTGGTGCAAATATGTGGTTCTGCATTCTGATGGTCACTTCTGTCATTGTGTCATTGATGACTGTTGACGGTCTCAGCCCCCATGGGTGTTGTTTGTCTGCACATGGCCAAAGGAATGTTTCATTTGCACTGCAGTATTTGGCTCCCCCAATTTATGTTGCAATGGGACACATACACTACTTTGCCACAGATGAGTTTTTGGTTCTGTGAGCAGGAATGATCCATGCAGTTTGGCAGTTGCAGCTCTTTCTTTGTCAACAATTACCTTTTGGTCACTGTGATGATGAGGGTGTAGACCCCATTGCCACAATGGTCAAAATGTGCTTCAGCTATGGACCCCACACTTGCCTTTTGGTCACTGTGATGATGGGGGTTTAGACCCCATTGCCACAATGGTCAAAATGTGCTTCAGCTATGGACCCCACACTTACCTTTTGGTCACTGTGATGATGGGGGTTTAGGCCCCATTGCCACAATGGTCATGGGCTGCTTGCATTGTGGGTGCCACACACATATATGTGTGGCACATGTGCTAGGGGGTCACATTGTATGTTGAAAGTCATGTTCGGTGTTGTAGGCATTTGACACAGCCTACACACGCTTGTCATGGTGGTGGGGGGATGTCTTAATCTTGCATTCCCTAGGTTGTGGTGTGCTTGTTGTGTCATGCATTGTCCATCCTATGAGTGGGGGTGGTAGTAGTGGTAGGCATCCAGCCCCCCTGGGTGAGGGTGGTAGTAGTGGTAGGCATCCTGCCCCCCTGGGTGAGGGTGGTAGTAGTGGTGGGCATCCTGCCCCCCGTGGGTGAGGGTGGTAGTAGTGGTGGGCATCCTGCCCCCTGGCTAAGGGTGGTAGTAGTGGTGGGCATCCTGCCCCCTGGCTAAGGGTGGTAGTAGTGGTAGGCATCCTGCCCCCCGTGGGTGAGGGTGGTAGTAGTGGTGGGCATCCTGCCCCCTGGCTAAGGGTGGTAGTAGTGGTAGGCATCCAGCCCCCCTGGGTTGGGGTGGTAGTAGTGGTAGGCATCCAGCCCCCCTGGCTAAGGGTGGTAGTAGTGGTAGGCATCCTGCCCCCCTGGGTGAGGGTGGTAGTAGTGGTAGGCATCCAGCCCCCCTGGCTAAGGGTGGTAGTAGTGGTAGGCATCCTGCCCCCCTGGGTGAGGGTGGTAGTAGTGGTAGGCATCCTGCCCCCCTGGGTGAGGGTGGTAGTAGTGGTAGGCATCCAGCCCCCCTGGGTGAGGGTGGTAGTAGTGGTGGGCATCCTGCCACCCTGGCTAAGGGTGGTAGTAGTGGTAGGCATCCTGCCACCCCTGGGTGAGGGTGGTAGTAGTGGTAGGCATCCAGCCCCCCTGGGTGAGGGTGGTAGTAGTGGTGGGCATCCTGCCCCCTGGCTAAGGGTGGTAGTAGTGGTAGGCATCCAGCCCCCCCTGGCTAAGGGTGGTAGTAGTGGTAGGCATCCTGCCACCCCTGGGTGAGGGTGGTAGTAGTGGTAGGCATCCTGCCACCCCTGGGTGAGGGTGGTAGTAGTGGTAGGCATCCTGCCACCCTGGCTAAGGGTGGTAGTAGTGGTAGGCATCCAGCCCCCCTGGGTGAGGGTGGTAGTAGTGGTGGGCATCCTGCCCCCTGGCTAAGGGTGGTAGTAGTGGTAGGCATCCAGCCCCCCTGGCTAAGGGTGGTAGTAGTGGTAGGCATCCTGCCCCCTGGCTAAGGGTGGTAGTAGTGGTAGGCATCCTGCCACCCTGGCTAAGGGTGGTAGTAGTGGTAGGCATCCTGCCACCCCTGGGTGAGGGTGGTAGTAGTGGTAGGCATCCAGCCCCCCTGGGTGAGGGTGGTAGTAGTGGTGGGCATCCTGCCCCCTGGCTAAGGGTGGTAGTAGTGGTAGGCATCCAGCCCCCCTGGCTAAGGGTGGTAGTAGTGGTGGGCATCCTGCCCCCTGGCTAAGGGTGGTAGTAGTGGTAGGCATCCTGCCCCCTGGCTAAGGGTGGTAGTAGTGGTAGGCATCCTGCCACCCTGGCTAAGGGTGGTAGTAGTGGTAGGCATCCTGCCACCCCTGGGTGAGGGTGGTAGTAGTGGTAGGCATCCAGCCCCCTGGGTGAGGGTGGTAGTAGTGGTGGGCATCCTGCCCCCTGGCTAAGGGTGGTAGTAGTGGTAGGCATCCAGCCCCCCTGGCTAAGGGTGGTAGTAGTGGTGGGCATCCTGCCCCCTGGCTAAGGGTGGTAGTAGTGGTAGGCATCCTGCCCCCTGGCTAAGGGTGGTAGTAGTGGTAGGCATCCTGCCACCCTGGCTAAGGGTGGTAGTAGTGGTAGGCATCCTGCCACCCCTGGGTGAGGGTGGTAGTAGTGGTAGGCATCCAGCCCCCTGGGTGAGGGTGGTAGTAGTGGTGGGCATCCAGCCCCCCTGGGTTGGGGTGGTGGCGCGCATTCAGGCCCCTGTGTGCATATGTGGCATTGGTGATGGGCATCCCGCCCCTATGGTGCTGCTGTTGCAAGTATATTCAGATTCCCAGTGTATGTGTGTGATGTGTCGTGTACGTGTTGTATGTGTTTTGTGGTTGGTGTCTGACTTACCTTCTGCGCCGTACGCGTCCGTGCCTGTTCCGGTAGTAGATGTAGAATATTGGTATGATCGGGACGAAGGGATTCATGGTTGGTTCGTGTCGTTCGTCCTTCTCGTTGCTTCGCGTCGTCCTCGTCGCTTGGCTTCGTCCTCGTCGCTTCGCTTCGTCCTCGTCGCCGCGCGTCGTCCTCGTCTGTGCTGTGTTCGTCTCGTAGCCGTGGATCGTGTTGTGGCGCGATTCGGAGCTTATGTGCGCCTCTCCCGGATGCTTTGACGTGCCGTGCGTAGCGACGGGTTCGGCGCGTACGGAAAGCGCATCGTACTTGTCCGGCCGGACGGGGCTGCATTTTCCCTTCCGTGCGACTCGATTCGGCGTTTCCGGATTCGCCTCGGTCGGAGAACAGGACCTGGTTTGGGTGAGTACGGCTCGGCCGGAATTTTTGCTGTTGTGCGCATCGTACTTGCTCGTTCGGTGTGCTGTACGGATCGGTCGGGAAACTGGCTTTCGCATGGCTTTTTTCCCGACCGAATGGTATTGGGTGCGCCTCCGACCGAGATCGGAATCGGCCCCTAAGTGTAACAAACCATGTAGGGGTTCCTAAATTTCTTAACATACATTTTAATTCCCCATGACGTCGATACCAATATTCATTAGTGCCACGTTGACATGCCATCAAATTAATTAACTGTGATTCTAAATGTTCGTCTCTTTTTTCAACTTTGTCCATAAATTCCTTTGCAGAAAGATGTGAAAGATGTGTTCCAGTTTTCAATATATGGTTGACTGCATATGAAAGTGCAGACAGATCACTCTCAAATAAAAGATGAAATAAATATGGAATACACTGACGAAATCTTGGTTCTTCTGAGTACAGTCGTAAAGTACGATATTCTGAAGCTGGAATCTGAACTGGTCGTTCATCATATCGTCCACCTTTTCCAGTAGGGAACAGCTGTGGAAAACAACGAGCTTCCAAACTTTTTTCCCACACACTCATGGGACTTCCTTTTGCTTTTTTCATCTAGAACAATTCAATAGTATCTCCTATCAGTTCTTTTGAATGTAGAGGGTGTATAGTATAATGTTCATAAATTTCTTCTTTTCTTGAATTCTCCACTTTTTCTATTTGTCCACTTGAAATGTGTCTTTCATCTTCTAAACTCATTTCTTCTTCCTCTACATTTACATTTTTATAGTAAATATTGTTTTGCACCAGATATAATGTAGCCTTTTGGACTTTCGTGACATCTACTAACTCTTGCCATATTTTCCATATTTTCCATTGTGGGTACACCATTAACAAGAATGACTACAGGTTCAGTATCCTCTCTTTCTACACCAACAGTTTCAACATTTTTCTTAAAATCTAAAGGTAAATACACAACTCTTCCTTTTAAACCTCTTTGTAGATCTGTTGGAGGCAGCTTACCTGTTTTAGGCTCCATACGAATTATAGCCTGAAAAGGGTGCACAGATTGTATAAGGATGGCCTCATATGTATTTAAATCTTTAAGTTCAGGAGGTATAGCTACTAATTCTAAGTCATTATGGACAGCTCTAGCTGGCATTTTGTTTTCTTCTAATTTATTATAACAATATTTACAAATACATTGTACAGTACCTAACTCAAAACGACATTCCACAAACAGATAAGCAGCAACTTCTTTCCATTTATCATTGTTTTCCTTTTCACTTTTTAAAAACACATCTACATTCCTAGTTTGAATTTTATAATGAGTACGTCGACAACAAATACAAACATAGTTTGGATTTTCACCAGAAACTACTTTAAACTTTGTTATTTCTTTTTCAAACTTCACATCAGTACTATCTTCCATCTCTTCTTCAACACCTACACTTATCAAACTCTCAGTTTCTCTACACTCCTCTTGACCAGCAAAGAAACGTAACTCTATATCATCACAATTTTTTTACATCCAACACTGAACCATGCAAAAGAGCTGTATTAATTTCATTTAGACATAATGCAGGACTTTTCACGTAGTATAATCTTCTAACTAACTTCCGCATTTCGGAATGATGTACTGCTAACATTCTTAAATGATGAAAACGACTTTGACACACTTTCCTAGAAAGACAAGCCAGAGAATGACCTTGCAACCCTGTATTTTGTCTCACTTTGCAAGGATCCAGTCCTTGTAATATCTTAATCTTCTGTTTCACAGTTTTTCTTCCATATTCTCTTAAGAAATTTAATAAAATATCAATAGATTGTTGACGTATACTACAAATACTACTACAATCCCATGTAAACACTGGAGCCTGGGTACGTCTCCCTTGAACTTCCTCAGCTATTACTTCTTCCACATTTCTAGGAACCATCTTTTCTTTTTCAATTGGAGAGCCATTTTTCACTTCATAACAACGACCACAGGTATCAACTGCATGCAGTAATCTATTTTGTTGAAAATAACTTTCTTCATTAAAAAAAGGTTCCGTACTAGAAGTATGCTTCCATTCCCCGGAAAATATTTTACAAAAATTAGTTCTATTTACAATTCTTTTTCTTTTACATTTGTCCTTCATACGCTGCATTATTGTATTTAAAGTCTTCAATCTTTTTATAATTAAGATAAACAATTTTCTTTTCAATTCAAAGGCTTTTTCAATTACACTTAGAATCTCCTTTTTTGTCTGTAAAATGCTGATCTCCTTTTATATATTTTACATTTTTTTAGTAAAGTTTGGAGTACTCTACTTTTATAGATTCTTTTTCGAATTTCTGAAAATTGTTTCTTCCTGCTTCCAACATAATTCTTTTTCCGATAATCCAATTTTCCACTTTTTGTAAACTTTTCTTTTCCTTTTGTTTCACTGTTCTTGTTGTATCTGTCTGTTCTTTATTTTTAAAATTGGAAACTGTTTTTACAAGTTTAAAAAAAATCTTTAGTTCTCTTACCAGAACACTTTTTCTTTAAAGATCCATGTTGTAGTTGATCTAATTCCTCTTTTCCTTTTTTTTTTAAATAAACCTCCTTTCTTTGTTGTCTTTTTCTTTGCTCTTTTCTTGTCATTGTAACTCTTTCTTAATAATTATGCAAACTATCTGTAAAATAAGAAAAGTTTTGAAAACAATTTAATATAATTAAAATAATTATATATAAATATTCACATGTATAACTATAAAAATACATACAAAAAAACTACATCAATGATTTCAGCAATGGAACAGTGCTACCTGCATAATTGTAGTAGTGTATGAGTAGTGTGAAAGATACTAGAGCACAGCATTAGTAGTACACATCTAATTGTGGAACTGCATGGTTACAACCTGTATCATTCCATGAATACATGGGTAGTGACTAAAAGATTACAATACTACAAGGAGAGTGCCTGAGTGCATTTATAAGTGCTTAGGTATTGGCGGAGTGATAGGATAAGTAGATAGTGCTGGATGGGTGATTGGAGAACTGCATGGGACTGACAGGAGGATTCCTACACTGCATAGGTACTAACTGGGTATTTAGAAGACTGTATCAATAGTATGTACTTGGTTAGAGGTCTGCATGCATAGTGCACAGAATATTGTATCTATAGTAACCCTGGGCATAGTTTGCGTAGTAGCACTACACGTAGCTACGCGAAGTACATTTTGAACTACACGTAGCTACGCAAATTGCATAGTGCGTAGCTGTGTGCTTGACTGCACTGTACAATAATTGCCAAAGGCATCTTGCACAGTGCAAGTTAAGATAAAATAAGCATCTCTAGTCTATATATGCTAAAATGCATATAGTCATTTCACAAAATTGAAAACGATAAATTAACAAGCAGTGAGAGAGGTGATGATTTTGGGATCCTCCCTAACCTAGGGAGAGAACCAAGCAGATGCCTTGAAAACAAAAAGCACATCTTGTTGAACGATTCGGTGGTGGTCCCATCCTCTTAGGACCACCCCAAGCACAGTTATTGGCAAAAATACAATCCCAACTAAAGGCTCTGCAAAGCATTATGGGACGAGATTAGCAGTGGGCAGTGAATATTATAGTATCCAATATCAAAATAATTCTACAAAGAGCTGCAGTTCAACTAGTCGTTACTAGATGTCCCTCACAAGTCAAATGCAAAGGCATTGAAATTATTATTACATCAAGCTGCAGTTCCACTAGTCGTTACTAGATGTCCTTCACGAGTCAAATGCAAAAGCTTCATGAAAGGGTTTCAATGCTTTTGCATTTGACTCGTGAGGGACATCTAGTAACGACTAGTGGAACTGCAGCTTGATGTATTAATAATTTCAATGCTTTTGCATTTGACTCGTGAGGGACATCTAGTAACGACTAGTTGAACTGCAGCTCTTTGTAGAATTATTTTGATATTGGACACTATAATATTCACTGCCCACTGCTAATCTCGTCCCATAATGCTTTGCAGGGCCTTTGGTTGGTATTGTATTTTTGCCCATAACTGTGCTTGGGGTGGTCCTAGGAGGAAGGGACCACCACTGAATCGTTCATCATGATATGCTCTTTGTGTTCGAGGCATCTGCTTGGTCCTCCCCCTAGGTTAGGGGGGACCCCAAAATCATAACCTCTCTCATTGCCTGATATTTTATTCTCAAAGTTCACTTTTGTGAATTGGTTATATGCTTTTTAGCATGTAAAATTGCTTCATCAAAGCATTTGTAGGTGTTGATGATTTTGCTGCTACGCTATGTCAATTAGCATAGTTTTTGCACTGTGCAATGTGCGTAGTAGCACAAACTACTTATGCTCCGTGAGCATAGCGTAGTACTACGC
>CAWUFW010028928.1:0-20167 GCA_963921515.1 Calotriton arnoldi | reverse complement strand
GGATGCCTACCACTACTACCACCCTTAGCCAGGGGGCAGGATGCCTACCACTACTACCACCCTCACCCAGGGGTGGCAGGATGCCTACCACTACTACCACCCTTAGCCAGGGTGGCAGGATGCCTACCACTACTACCACCCTTAGCCAGGGGGCAGGATGCCTACCACTACTACCACCCTTAGCCAGGGGGGCAGGATGCCTACCACTACTACCACCCTTAGCCAGGGGGGCTGGATGCCTACCACTACTACCACCCTCAGCCAGGGGGGCTGGATGCCTACCACTACTACCACCCTCAGCCAGGGGGCTGGATGCCTACCACTACTACCACCCTCACCCAGGGTGGCAGGATGCCTACCACTACTACCACCCTTAGCCAGGGTGGCAGGATGCCTACCACTACTACCACCCTTAGCCAGGGGGCAGGATGCCCACCACTACTACCACCCTTAGCCAGGGGGGCAGGATGCCTACCACTACTACCACCCTTAGCCAGGGGGCAGGATGCCTACCACTACTACCACCCTTAGCCAGGGGGCAGGATGCCCACCACTACTACCACCCTTAGCCAGGGGGGCTGGATGCCTACCACTACTACCACCCTTAGCCAGGGGGCAGGATGCCCACCACTACTACCACCCTCACCCAGGGGGGCTGGATGCCTACCACTACTACCACCCTCACCCAGGGGTGGCAGGATGCCTACCACTACTACCACCCTTAGCCAGGGTGGCAGGATGCCTACCACTACTACCACCCTTAGCCAGGGGGCAGGATGCCTACCACTACTACCACCCTTAGCCAGGGGGCAGGATGCCCACCACTACTACCACCCTTAGCCAGGGGGGCTGGATGCCTACCACTACTACCACCCTTAGCCAGGGGCGGCTGGATGCCTACCACTACTACCACCCTTAGCCAGGGGGGCTGGATGCCTACCACTACTACCACCCTTAGCCAGGGGGGCAGGATGCCCACCACTACTACCACCCTCACCCAGGGGGGCTGGATGCCTACCACTACTACCACCCTCACCCAGGGGTGGCAGGATGCCTACCACTACTACCACCCTTAGCCAGGGTGGCAGGATGCCTACCACTACTACCACCCTTAGCCAGGGGGCAGGATGCCTACCACTACTACCACCCTTAGCCAGGGGGCAGGATGCCCACCACTACTACCACCCTTAGCCAGGGGGGCTGGATGCCTACCACTACTACCACCCTTAGCCAGGGGGGCTGGATGCCTACCACTACTACCACCCCCACTCATAGGATGGACAATGCATGACACAACAAGCACACCACAACCTAGGGAATGCAAGATTAAGACATCCCCCCACCACCATGACAAGCGTGTGTAGGCTGTGTCAAATGCCTACAACACCGAACATGACTTTCAACATACAATGTGACCCCTAGCACATGTGCCACACATATATGTGTGTGGCACCCACAATGCAAGCAGCCCATGACCATTGTGGCAATGGGGCCTAAACCCCCATCATCACAGTGACCAAAAGGTAAGTGTGGGGTCCATAGCTGAAGCACATTTTGACCATTGTGGCAATGGGGTCCAAACCCCCATCATCACAGTGACCAAAAGGCAAGTGTGGGGTCCATAGCTGAAGCACATTTTGACCATTGTGGCAATGGGGTCCAAACCCCCATCATCACAGTGACCAAAAGGCAAGTGTGGGGTCCATAGCTGAAGCACATTTTGACCATTGTGGCAATGGGGTCTACACCCTCATCATCACAGTGACCAAAAGGTAATTGTTGACAAAGAAAGAGCTGCAACTGCCAAACTGCATGGATCATTCCTGCTCACAGAACCAAAAACTCATCTGTGGCAAAGTAGTGTATGTGTCCCATTGCAACATAAATTGGGGGAGCCAAATACTGCAGTGCAAATGAAACATTCCTTTGGCCATGTGCAGACAAACAACACCCATGGGGGCTGAGACCGTCAACAGTCATCAATGACACAATGACAGAAGTGACCATCAGAATGCAGAACCACATATTTGCACCAATGGGCACACAAATGCAGATACCCTGTGGAGACAGCAGATGTGAGGTGAACAGATACCATACCATGGCAGCAATGGGACACACAAACCATGATCACTGTGCTGACCGATGACCTAGGAGTCCCAGGGACAGCAGGGGAAACACACCAAACAACATACAGCCAATGGCACACCCAAGATATGCCAATGCAGTGGTGCAGATGCACAAACACAAACAGGCAGACCAACACTGTCATCATACACAGCAGGTGAGGGGTGGGGGTGCCAGTGTCCCCAGGCAACCACACAACACATGAGGAGAGCTGAATACCAATCATACAGATGTGCATACACTGCCACACTAAGGTAACTCATGGATCCAAATCCCCTATGTGGGCAAGCAGGCATTGTCAGGTGAGAGGGAGCACAAAACACACATGTCACACAGGCACGTAGGAACAACAACTGACACAGCAAGTCACAGACACACCACAGCACCACCCCCAGGGCCCCCACAATGTGGTGACCCTGGGCTGAATAAAAATACCACTGTGATGACAAAGCTAAATGTCGTTCACACTATGAACCACAGTCAGGTGTCCTGAGCAACAAACTACCATCACACCTACACAAGCACAAATCAATCAGCATGGCCAGTAAGCCAAGGCCAACATGGAGGCAGGGGCCTAGCCGGGCAACAACTCTCATCTGCACACACTCAACACCACACCCCTCGACCTCCAACAATGTGCAGCAGTGAAGTACACATGCACTGGTGACATTGCACATGCACCCATGACTATTCCAGGGTGGTGGGTGGGAACCAAGGTGTAGAAACACATCACACATGGCCACTCAACAAGACTCCTGAATGTCTGACACACTGCACACTACGCTGTACATGGACATGACGGCAATACCACACCGACCAATGGGATCCCAGCCACAGTCACACACCAATGAAGAAGCCAAGGTCACCCACAACGAACACACATAGACAACTTCCAACATTGCAGCTCTGACCCTGAGGAGTGGCAGCAGTCACACACACAACATGTCACAATCACTGAAAGATAACACAAACTGGAAATCACATGACAGGGGCAAACAACAAGTGCCAAGGGGAAACCTGACTGTGACCCATCTGCGTCTGCACACAAACTCAGCCCTGACAGCAAACACACCTATGGGTGACACCCTGATGACCAGTAATGTGCCATGCACCCACATCACAGAGAACACAGGGAGAAGACTTTGGGGGAACATAGCTCAAGTCAGCAAGCATCACAAACAGGTACAACACTAGGGATCACAGCATGCGCAGATGAATGGAAGTGAACACACAGACATGCACATACAACACACACCTTGGGTGCAGGCAATGTCACACGTGTACACACTGCCATGAGGGGACTCCACTCCTGTGTGAGGAAAGCTGTGCCATATGTTGCCTCAGTAGGGCCCCATCATGTCAGCTGAGCACTTGGTCACACAATCAACAATTAGCACCAAATGAGGGCTCCCATCACATCAGCCTGGTCATGGATGTGCCAACGGAATCATCAGCACAGATCCAACACACTTGTATAGCAATGTTGCACTGACTACACGGATGAGTCCCTCCCCATTGATGCCCAAACCTGCATGTCCACTGGAGATGGCAACACGGTCAGGGAAGTAGACAAATGCAACGATGGCAGGCACAACAGATGTGCAGGGGTGGAAGCCACAGATATGAAATTGCCAATGTAAGTAGGAAACCCATTGCCAAATACTGAACACATGACACCCTCAGATGCTGCTATTGATGACATGGATACACCACATGATAGGACACATTCCCCCTGGACCACATGGGTTCCTGCACAGTAACACTTCATAATCATGAGACCAGATATCACCATCACTGCAGCAAGGGCATGGTTAGCTGCACCAACAACATGTACATCTGAAGCATGAGCACTAGAGAAAAGAAAGTTGCTTTATTCAGCATATGTGTTGAGGCCAAACGAAGTCCTGAAAAAGAGCAAAGGCCAATGGCCAGTCCATTGTCAAAGTTCAAACAGGGTGACACTGGCAGATGTCACCCTACGCATGCCTGCACAATACCAGGGACAATCCACTAGGAGGGGCAACCGGGGGGCAGGCCAGGCACCGCAGGGACAGGATCAGGGCTCACCAGGGGGAGTCAGGGAAGGGGTGGTGGGTGCAGGAGAGCCACTGACAACTGCAGTGGAGGTGTCTGACATGGTGTGTGCCGGCACAACTGGGGGGCATGACACAGATGTCGTGGGTGCCGGCACAACTGCAGTGGACCCTGCAGATGGGGTGGACAGGTCCGCCACTGCAGTGCCCAAGTCAGACAGGGCGGTAGTGGACTCCACTGCAGTGCCTACCTCCAGGGGAGGAGAATGGGGAACAGGCAAGGTGGGTTGGACAGAGGGGGGGACACCCTCACCACATCAGTGGCACAGACAAGCGCAGCGGGGGGTGTGGTGCTGGGAGAGCAAGTGGCAGGGGGAGAAGGCCGGAGCATCTTGGGGATGGTATATCTGTGGGTGGGGGAACCTGGGGCAGGGTGTGGTGGGGGCACCTGTGCAGTGGGGGCCTGAGGGATGGAGGACGGAGACCTTGTGCCTGAGCTGCAGGGTGGTGGCGGGGTCTTGCTCTTAGCACTCCGGGGGGACTTGCGGGTGGGGGCCTCAGTCCGTCTGCGCCTGGGGGAGGGTGTCCGGGGGCGAGGGGCACTCTGCTCCGTGTGGGTGGGCTTCCTCTTCCCCCGGGATGCTGGAGCAGCTTCATCGGTGGGGAAGAGGCCGAGGTCACAGAGGAAGAGCTGCTGTGACTTTGGGGTTGCAGGTGAGGCAAGGGAGGGTGCTTTGGAGGGAGAGGGAACTGAGGACTGCGCAGTGCATGTGGATGCGTGTGTGTGTTCCAGGGCCCCATCCCCTGTGAGTCTGGCTTCAGTCCCCTGAATGTGCGTGCGTGTGCGTTTTGTCATTGGCGTGTGTGTCAGTGTGCTGGATGTGTGTGTGCTGGTGTGTGCCTGTGCCAGTGTGTGTGTGCCTGGGATGGGTAAGGTGCTGGGGAGTGTGGATGGAGCAGAGGCAGGAGGGGTGAGGGACCGTTTGAGGAGGGACACTGCTGCCGTCAGGGAGGAGTCCATGGACCTATTGCCCCTCTGTAGGTCAGACATGCCCGATGAGATGCCCTCCATGAACGACACCAGCTGAGTCAACAGCGCGGTGTGCGCATGGAGGACACTCAGCATGGCTGTCTGCCCTACATGGAGCTGGCGAAGGAGGTACACAGACTCCTCACTCAGGGCAGCAGGGGACACAGGGGCAGGGGGTGCGGTGCCTGGCCCAAAGGAGACACGCTCCCGGACATGGGAGCCTCCACGGACCTGGGGAATGGGAGCCGATGGGAGGGCGGTGGTGGTGCTGGTGGTGGCGGGGACAGCAACACTAGCTGGGGTGTGGTGGCTGCTGACACCCGCCTCCACAAGGGAGTCATCCTCCGAGTTGCTCTGGTCCTCAGCTGAGGTGGATGCTGCTGAGGACTCCTCGGTGTGGCTCCCCTCGCCCTCCGTGCCACTGGGTCCCTCCGACCACTCCTCGGCTGCTGACCCAGTCTGGCTCTCCGGCTCCTCCTGGTCCGTGGAGCTGTCCCCTTCCGTGGCCGTGGATGTATCTGCAAACAATGGGGAAACAGACAGACATCAGTCACCTGCACCAAACGCACACACCACTGTGAGCACAGCACATTACAGAGCAAGCCCTGGCATCATTAGTTGTACATTGCTAAAAGTGCCCTAATTGAACAGGAGAAGTCAATTGTCAGTCTGATGCCAAGCATGGCACTCACATCCCACATGGCCTTGCACCCATCTGTCTGGTGTCTGTTGGATTGCAACACCCCAGTGTTGACACATGCACCAAGTACACAGTAGTTGGACAGTGCAGAGGACACGGTGTGGACACATCACAGCTCTTGCCACTGAGTCAGTACAGGTTTACGGATGTAAGGGATGCCCAGAGTCAAATAGGAAATGCATGTGATGCATTCCAGCGACAGACACCATGATGCACCCATGTCCTGATAGCCAGCGCCACTATGGTGTGCATGTAGCACATGTCACTCCCCTGCAGGATCACCAATCAGTAGACACATGCCATGGCGGAGGCATGACTGCAAAGTCATACATCACTGTCTCAGTGATGTATGACTTTGCAGCCAGACAACAACACTCTGCACTGTGTCACAATAGTAGGTCATGGGGAATGCAAGTCCTGGAGCTGCACAAGTGCACATGTACATCCCCCCCACAACACATCCTCTTAACCCTCATCTGTCCAGGTCATACCTATTGGACATATGGGAGACCTGTGACACTACCCTCTGAACCTGAGCCCCTCACACTCTGCTGTGCATGGGGAACAGCTGCCTGAACTTCACATTTACATGCCCCAGTCTGCATGGGCAGCTGATCAGACACCTATGTGTCACACAAGTATCGTCTCCTATGGTCACATCTCCAGTGGCATGCTGAGCCCCTACCAAGAAACTCCACAGCAGTCCTGGCGACTAATCCACAGCACACTGACACAGAGGCAGACACCTGAGGGGTCAAAACACTGTGCACAATGTGTCCTCTGATACACGGGAGTGGGAGTACAGAGTGTATTGTATGGCCTGGAGTAGGCATGACTGTCCAGCCCCACATGAATGAGGGATGAGCCCTGGACTGTAGGCAGCTGGCTAAGTATGTGTGACACACGTCATATACATACTCCTGGGGCCCAAACATTGTTCCCACCCGCAGCATGGGTGTGTGCCAGGTACCCCAGCCACATGTGGTGGATCAGCTCAGCAATTGGACCACAGATCAAAGTAACACGCTGAATACATGTCAGAATACAGGCATTGTGTAAGCAATGGACCCACCCATGATGCCCACCACAGAGTCAGGGAAACAGATGCTGTCTCCCACCTTGAGTCAAGCAAACTGCAAGGACACAGTCCTAAGTGACAGAATTCCCTGCATGTAAGGGCCACACCTGGGTATCAGATGAGGAGTGGGCAGTGCACAATAGAGGGACATGGCTCCTGGACAACATGACTGCTGTACTGTGGCAGTTCAACCTGGCCCGAGGAGGGCACATAACATGTTAGACAGAGTACACAGTGCAGTCTTTGACTCACCCCTCCTTGCTGCTCTCTGGCCTTCAGCTGCCCATCCAGGTCTGGAAAGACCACCGCCAGGATCCTGAGCATGTGGGGGGTCAGGGTCCGTGTTCCGCCCCTCCTGCGAGGAGGCGACAGCTTCAGCTGGACCCGTGCAATCCTCCGGGTCCAGCCCCGAAGGTCCTGCCACCTCTTTTGGCAGTTGCGGATCCGGCGCTTGTAGACCCCCACGGACCGGACAGCCCGGACGATGTCCTTCCATATCTCATGCTTCCGATGGGCAGAAGCCTGTCAGGATGACAAAGTGATAAGGCCATTACTACACATGCAACATATCCGTGCATGACACAGTTGCATATACATGTCGCAATCACAGGGGCACATGGTGTACCCAGGCAGTGCACGGCTGCCCATGGACAGTTTTCCAGAAGTCACTACATGGTATCATAGCATGGGGAGTAAAACCCTGTTCAGAAGCACTGTCACTGCACCATACCTGTCCAGTGCAAGTCACTACACACTATGGGGGGTGACAACTACTCAGTGAGCCTGCTAGCCAGTGGTGTGCTGACTCTCAGCCTTGCTAGTCAGACAAAATGCACATTCAGAAAGGCAGTGCACAGAACACTCACCTGCTCCCCTGGTGTCCCATACAGCTTGCTGTACTGTGGAAGTAGGCTGTCCAGCAGGGCCTGGTTCTCTTCAAGGCTGAAGGCTGGGGCTCTCTCCACAGTACGTGCCATTGCAGGGTCCAGAGGGGCAGAGACAGCAGCAGTGCAGTGGCAGATGTCGTCCTGGAGCATGTAGTGCAGGCAAGTGGGCTCTCAGGGGAACATGCAGCAATATATATGTGCTGGAGAGGCAGATACTGTCCCTTGTGTCCAAAGTGATAGGTCCAAGTCGTTTGCATCTTCTGAATCTGGCCAATCCATGGAATAGCAGCACCAAAACACGCCCACAGCATCCTTCAAAATTTCAACTTCATGACATACATGATTTTGCAACATTGTTGTGGGTGACCAACTGATTTTCCAGCAACCGACTCGTTCGAATATTCGAAAACGCGTCCGTTGCCAGGCAAGCCCATTGTCAATGGGTGCGCACCGATCGGTCCATTGAGGTACAACGCGCACAGGGGTACAACGCGTACCCGCACACATTGAAAGCAATGGGCCGGCCGGAGGCACCGATCGGTCCATTGCAGTACAACGCGCACAGGGGTACAACGCGTACCCGCACACATTGAATGCAATGGGCCGGCCGGAGGCACCGATCGGTCCATTGCAGTACAACGCGCACAGGGGTACAACGCGTACCCGCACACATTGAATGCAATGGGCCGGCCGGAGGCACCGATCGGTCCATTGCAGTACAACGCGCACAGGGGTACAACGCGTACCCGCACACATTGAATGCAATGGGCCGGCCGGAGGCACCGATCGGTCCATTGCAGTACAACGCGCACAGGGGTACAACGCGTACCCGCACACATTGAAAGCAATGGGCCGGCCGGAGGCACCGATCGGTCCATTGCTGTTCAACGCATCACTGTACATGTGACTGGCATATGTCAGCATGCCTGTCTCAGATGGACATATGCCAGCCACAGATAGCTCCCAGGGAGTGAGGGGCACACCTACATCACGACAGCCTGTCCAAACCTTATCATAAGGCATGTAAGGCTGCATTTCCTATTGTGTGTATGTTGGTGTACATGTTGTCCTGTGGGTGTCACCTGTGGGCAGCCACCCCCAGGCTGTGCACGTGTTAATGGGGACAGGATCCTGGGTGTTACGTGTACGTGACCACTGTGATGTGCAACTGTTCATATCTGTGCATGTGCCATGGTCACATTTCACAGTGGTGTTTGTGTATGTCATGTCACATACCCCGTGAGTCCCATGTGGGACGGTATGTTTGAGCCAGGGTGTCCCAGTGGCACAATAGTGATGGCCCTCCACAGTCTTTGTGCATGTAGTGTTTACAATGTCTCTGATTTCATGTGCACAATGGGAGACAGTCTCCACATCCACGTTGTGTGTGCATGGACTCTGATGTTGTGCGTGTGTGTCACAGACGTCCATGGCTCTCCTGCCATGGCAAGTGTGGCCACTACCTGTGGGGGTCATGTTTGTTTTGTTGTGGTGTACACATGATACTCCAGGTGATGCCAGTGTCCATGTGGCATTACAGGGTCCCTGGGAATGTGCCTGTCGTTGAGCTGTGGTGCCTGGGGCACATCTGTCCTCACATGTCACTGGGGGGTGACTGTGACACAGCATCATGATATCCAATGGGCCAACCTGGGACAAATTGATGCCACCTGTAGGACCGTGTTGACAGATGTTGGCCATGTATGTACCATACATGTCGTTCCGGTACTGCACACTTCATGTAGTTGTGCCTCATGATGATGTATGTTGGGATCTTGAGTGTGTTCAATGCCGCATATGTGGGGTGACTGACGATCTTGCTTACTTCTCCTCTGCACTGCAGGGCTCCTGCTGTCCATCGGCCATTCCCAGACCTGGCAACGATGGTGGAACGGGACAGCATCCGACGGTACCGCTTCACCAGGCAGCTGATTGAGGATTTGGCAGTGCAGTTGTCCCCACATTTGCAGCCTGGCCGGCCGTATCCTACAGCGCTGACCCCCAAGGTGAAGGTGATGGCAGCCCTACACTTCTTTGCCACCGGTACCTTCCAACATACTGTGGCGTCTGCTGGTGGGATGTCACAGACCATGTTCAGCCGTGTGCTCCGCGATTTCTTGGCGGCAATGTTGCTCTTCCTGAACCGGTACATCTATTTCCCTAGACTGCGACGACTCACTGACGTGAAGAGTGACTTTTATGCCCTGGGGAGGATGCCGCATGTCATTGGCTCCATTGATGGGACACATGTGGCTTTGGTACCACCACAGGCCCAGGAGCAGGCCTACAGGAACCGCAAGCACTACCACTCGGTCAATGCACTGGTGGTGTGTCTTGCAGACATGACCATCACACACGTGTGTGCCCGTTTCCCTGGTTCAGCACACGATGCCTTTGTGATGAGGAGTAGTCGCATCCCCAGGTTGATGGCACAGATGCAGAACCAGCGTGCCTGGCTTGTCGGTGTGTACTGACTTTGTGCCATTGTGTGTGATCTGATCTGTAGTATTCCGCCCACTTTTCCAAGTCAGCTGATGTGCACTTGTCTGTCCGTAGGTGACTCGGGATACCCCAACATGCCGTGGTTGCTGACACCCCTCAGGAACCCTGTGACACCTGCCCAGATGCGCTACAATGAGGCACATGGTCGGACCAGGAGAGTGATTGAGCGGACCTTTGGTCTCCTGAAGAGCCGCTTCCGCTGCCTGGACAAGACCGGAGGGTCCCTCCCATATGCCCCTGCGAAAGTGTGCAAGATTATCATCGTCTGCTGCATGCTCCACAACCTGGCAGTGCGGAAGGAGTTGCCTCTCATCCAGGATGACGATGACCAACATCCGCCACCTGTGGAGGATCCTGGCCTGGACCACGATGCCAGTGACGATGATGATGATGATGGTGATGGTGATGTCCGCACACAGCTCATCACCAACTTCTTTAGCTGAATGTGAGTATCCTGAGGTGTCATGTGAATGATGTGAGTTGGCATGATGTGTGGGTGGTGCTCTGGTGCTGTTGGAGTGTGTCCATGGGCTACTTGACTGGATGTGTGTTGCGATGTGTGGTGACAGGTGGGCTGTACTCCCCAACAGTGTTGACATGCTAACTTGGTTCTGGGTGGGTATCTTGTAACATGTATTGTGCATGAGTTTTGCTGTTCTGTCCTGTACTCCATTGCTTTTGACTGTGTGTCATTTCTGTCCTTCACAGGGTACTTTCAGATTCGTTTGGTCAACTGTGTCCACCGACAACGTGATTGCACATCCAGGCTGGTAGCTGTTGTGTCCCTACAGGTGATGTGCGCCACACCCATGGACTTCCTTCTGTCTACAGTTGTTGACTGTGTGCCCGCTACCAGGTGGGGTTACCTTGCATCTGTAGTGGTTACGGCATGTTGCTACTGTGTAATAAACCTGTGCTTCACTTAGTGATGTGCGTTGTCTGTGGTCACACATTTGACTGCCATTTGCTTACTGCACCTGTGGGCTACTTGACTACAACTGGGAATGGGTGTGGTGTCTGTGCATTGCACCGTCTTCCCTGGCAACATCAGTGTAGGCAATGAGTCAGATGGCCTAGGTGTGTATGTGTTGTGTAGCCCTGGTGGTGTGTCTCCCTCATATGTGTCACGTTGCCTGTACTCACATGCCTGTGTTGTCCTTGCTGTTGCAGTTCGCATACACAGTGTAATTTTGTTGTTCATCATCCCCATAACAGTACCCACGTTGGAATCACGACAGAGGCAAGTATGGTGTATTATTGTGTTTATTGTGATACATCTGTGATAATAGTGCATAGGATGGATTGTGCTGTACATGAATCTTGCAATCCCAAGTTCCTAGATGAATAGAAAGTCCAGGTAGACAGGATCCCCAGTATCGGGGCCACAGTTGTCTGACACATTGTTCCAACTTGTACTCCCCATGCAATGTGTGGGAGTAGTGTTGCCATCAACAGGGTGAACAGTCTGTGCACAAAGGCGAAAATCCAGAACAGGTTCAGGCTTCCTGGGAGTTGCGCTTGGCCATCAGCCTCTCACTTTCCCCTCCTCGGACGACCCCTCTTCTTGGGGGGGGGCCCTCAAGTGCAGGCTGCTGCGGTGCAGGGGACTCTCCGCCAGAGTCCTCCTCCCTCCCTGTGGCAGTTGCAGTTTGTTCGGTACCAGATGTTGTTGGCACACAGGGAGGTGTGGACTGGTTGCTGTTCATCTGGCGGAGGCATTGTAAAATGTCCCTGTGCACCGCCGTCATCTCATGTAGTACATCCCACTTGGACTCCACGCGGGTCATGTGGGAGTCCACACGTGACATGTGGGAGTCCACACGTGACATGTGTGACTCCACATGGGACATGTGGGAGTCCAAGCGGGCATGATGGGCAGCCTGCTGCTGTTTGATGTCTCTGAGGAGCCCCACTACCTGGCTGAGCTCTCCGGTGCTGGACTGGTACGCATCAGCTATGCGTACCAGTTGTGGGTCTTCATGCACACCAGCAACGTCTGCAAGCAGCGACCTCTGTCTCCCACCCCTCCCACCACCCCTGCTGACATGTGCAGTGTGTGCAGTTGCACGCACAGATAACCCTGGTCCACCTTGGGGGTTGGTGGTGGTGGTGGTGTCCATGGCCCCAGGTTGGTCCAGGGTCACTGCGCTGGTGTTGTTCCTTATTCTGTCCATGTCGGCAGGGATGGTATTCGTGGTGACAGTCGTTGGAGGGGTGGGTGCAGGGGGTGCAGCTGGTGGACCTGCTGGTGCTGCAGCTGGTGGTCCTGCTGGTGCAGCATGTTGACTTGCACCGGATGTGCCAGGTTGTTCTTCATCGTCCGAGGAGGACAGAGGCTGTACGACGCCAGTGAGCTCGGCATCCTCTTGAGCCTGGGACTGGGACTCCTCAGCGTCTGCTGCTGTGTCCCTATCATCACCTGTTTTTGGGAGACACAAACAATGTATGTCATGTTTCTGCAGGCATCAGTGGTTGACACACCTGACAGTTGTGACTGTGCCTCGGGGTGCGGGCCTGTACATTGTATTGTCCTAAGTCGTCACAGTCAGGGGTTGATATTGGTGTGGCACATTGTCCTGCATTATTTGGGCATTTCTATGTATTCTCTGGGGTGTGAACATGGTCTGCATTGATTGTGTTTGGTTGACAGCCAGACCTCCTTCCCACCCACCCACCCACCCAGTCAGTTATCCCACCATGGAACGTGCTTGCATTGCAGGGAGTGTAAGTTGTCTCTCAGGATGTCAGTCAGTGGTGTCCTGCTGTTTGTTGGTGCACAGTTGGCAGCAGGGCCTTGTGCTCCCCACAGCAGTAGCCAGTGTCAGCCATCTTGTGAGTCCTTCTCCACTCCCTGTGATGTGAGCATGGTTCAGGGTGGTGTTGATGGGCCAGTTGTGAGGCTGAGCAATGTCTGTGACTACGACTCCCATCATGCTATTGCCTCCACCCCCCTTCCCAGCATGCCCATGCTTCCTTCCTTTTGACTCTGCTTCCCTGTGGGGTGGGCTGGCTGTGCTGACAGGATGGCTGGGAGTGTTGTCCTGGCAGTTGTTTGGCTAAGAGTCCCAAGAGTGTCCCTGTGCTTCACACAACATAACCCAGGGTGGTGGTGCTTTGTGGGATCTTGTGTTAGGATGGAGGGCATTGCATTCTACCAGGTGGGTACTGTGGAGTTTGTGTTGGGGGGGGTGTGAGGGGAGGTGCTGGTGACTATGGTCAGTGCTGCAAGTCCCCCTTCCCACCCAGCCAGCCGGATATCCCACCATGGAACGTGCTTGCATTGCAGGGAGTGGAAGTTGTCTCTCAGGATGTCAGTCAGTGGTGTCCTGCTGTTGGTTGATGTGCAGTTCCCAGCATGCCCTTGTGCTCCCCACGACACAGCAACAGTGTCAGACATCTTTGATGGGCCTTTCTACTCTCTGTGGGATGTGCATGCGTGAGTGTGAGCTTGCTGGGCCATGTGGTGGGGGATGTAGAGCTGTGACTACGACTCCCATCATGCTATTGCCTCCACCCCCTTCCCAGCATGCCCATGCTTCCTTCCTTTTGACTCTGCTTCCCTGTGGGGTGGGCTGGCTGTGCTGACAGGATGGCTGGGAGTGTTGTCCTGGCAGTTGTTTGGCTAAGAGTCCCAAGAGTGTCCCTGTGCTTCACACAACATAACCCAGGGTGGTGGTGCTTTGTGGGATCTTGTGTTAGGATGGAGGGCATTGCATTCTACCAGGTGGGTACTGTGGAGTTTGTGTTGGGGGGGGGGGGTGAGGGGAGGTGCTGGTGACTATGGTCAGTGCTGCAAGTCCCCCTTCCCACCCAGCCAGCCGGATATCCCACCATGGAACGTGCTTGCATTGCAGGGAGTGTAAGTTGTCTCTCAGGATGTCAGTCAGTGGTGTCCTGCTGTTTGTTGGTGCACAGTTGGCAGCAGGGCCTTGTGCTCCCCACAGCAGTAGCCAGTGTCAGCCATCTTGTGAGTCCTTCTCCACTCCCTGTGATGTGAGCATGGTTCAGGGTGGTGTTGATGGGCCAGTTGTGAGGCTGAGCAATGTCTGTGACTACGACTCCCATCATGCTATTGCCTCCACCCCCCTTCCCAGCATGCCCATGCTTCCTTCCTTTGACTCTGCTTCCCTGTGGGGTGGGCTGGCTGTGCTGACAGGATGGCTGGGAGTGTTGTCCTGGCAGTTGTTTGGCTAAGAGTCCCAAGAGTGTCCCTGTGCTTCACACAACATAACCCAGGGTGGTGGTGCTTTGTGGGATCTTGTGTTAGGATGGAGGGCATTGCATTCTACCAGGTGGGTACTGTGGAGTTTGTGTTGGGGGGGGGTGTGAGGGGAGGTGCTGGTGACTATGGTCAGTGCTGCAAGTCCCCCTTCCCACCCAGCCAGCCGGATATCCCACCATGGAACGTGCTTGCATTGCAGGGAGTGGAAGTTGTCTCTCAGGATGTCAGTCAGTGGTGTCCTGCTGTTGGTTGATGTGCAGTTCCCAGCATGCCCTTGTGCTCCCCACGACACAGCAACAGTGTCAGACATCTTTGATGGGCCTTTCTACTCTCTGTGGGATGTGCATGCGTGAGTGTGAGCTTGCTGGGCCATGTGGTGGGGGATGTAGAGCTGTGACTACGACTCCCATCATGCTATTGCCTCCACCCCCCTTCCCAGCATGCCCATGCTTCCTTCCTTTTGACTCTGCTTCCCTGTGGGGTGGGCTGGCTGTGCTGACAGGATGGCTGGGAGTGTTGTCCTGGCAGTTGTTTGGCTAAGAGTCCCAAGAGTGTCCCTGTGCTTCACACAACATAACCCAGGGTGGTGGTGCTTTGTGGGATCTTGTGTTAGGATGGAGGGCATTGCATTCTACCAGGTGGGTACTGTGGAGTTTGTGTTGGGGGGGGGGGTGAGGGGAGGTGCTGGTGACTATGGTCAGTGCTGCAAGTCCCCCTTCCCACCCAGCCAGCCGGATATCCCACCATGGAACGTGCTTGCATTGCAGGGAGTGTAAGTTGTCTCTCAGGATGTCAGTCAGTGGTGTCCTGCTGTTTGTTGGTGCACAGTTGGCAGCAGGGCCTTGTGCTCCCCACAGCAGTAGCCAGTGTCAGCCATCTTGTGAGTCCTTCTCCACTCCCTGTGATGTGAGCATGGTTCAGGGTGGTGTTGATGGGACAGTTGTGGGGGGGGGCAATATGTGTGAGTGCGACTCCCATGATGCTATTGGCTACACTGACTTGGCCAGCATACACAGAATTCCTTCCTTTGAGTGGTCTTCACTGTGTGTTGGTGTTGTTGTGGTGGCTACATGTGTGGATGTGTGTGTTAGTTCTATTTGTGCCACTGCCTAGCTGTAGTTGTGGTTGTGTTTGTACATGTGTTGGCACAGTTGGATGTGACTTTTTTGATGGCATGTGTTGTGTTTATCTGACTGACATACACATTTTGGGATGATTCTGTTCTAGTTGCTGTGTAATTGCTATGAGTGCATGGTTTGACTCTCCCCTTGACAGTGATGTGTGTGTTTTGTGGCAGTTTATTGTGTACATTTGTTGTGTACTCACCAGGCTCTGGGATGTCCTCTAGTCCATATACGCTCACTGGCGGAAGGATGGCCCGCACCTTCTCCTCCCAGGGCCTGAGGTATACTGGCTTGGCAGGAGGGCCACTGCCGGTGTATTGGCTCAGGTGGTAGTCTTTCTTGAGCAGCTCCCGGACCCTCCTGCGCACGTCATACCACCTGTTCTGGATGTCGGTCTTTGTGCGCCGACATGGTGATTGGGCGTTCACCCTGTTGATGATCCTCTCCCACATCTTGGTTTTCTGCGACATGGGGGTCTGTTGGACCAGAGTGCCAAACAGCTGTGGCTCCACCCTGAGGATCTCGTCTACCATGACTTCCAATTCACTATCTAGGAACTTGGGATTCTTCTTGGGGGGCATGGTGATGGGTGGTGATAGTGGGTGCTGTGTGTGTTGGTGTGCAGGTGAGGGTGTGTGGGTGTGTGTTGTGCTGGGTGTATGTGAGGTAGGTATTTGTTGGTGTGCTGCTGGTGTGTGGCTTGTGTGAGGGATGAGCTGTGGGTGTGTGGTTGCTTTCTCTTGGGTGCTGGCAGTGGAATGGCATTTGCAAAGGCTCATGGTAGTGATTTGTGTCCTTTATATAGGTGGAGTTGTTGGTGTGTCTTTGTTCTCTGTCCCCACCCCCCCCAGTATTTATTGGCTTGGTAATTGCTTGTTTGGCCTTTTTTTGGTTGATTTTTCCTTTGTGCTGTTTGTGTATGTTGGAAACGTTCTTGTGACCGAGTCGGACCGTGCATTGGTCTCGTACGGTGTTTTCCGTTTCGTTCACGCTGTGTTTGTGCAGTTTTGTATGCTGCGTACGCGTCGGTCGCGGTGTATTGTGTTGCTTCGGCTCGGTTTTGTATGCGTGTCGGTCGTACGGCTTGTCCTCCGTCCGACTCGGTCGGGTTTTCGCGCCTTGCATCGTACTTTGCGGGTTGGAGTTGGCGGGTACGATTCGGTCGGATTTGTTCCGGGTGCGTGTCGGTCGGTTGGATTCGCGTGTTTTTCCGGCCGGATTGCTATTTTCCGAGCGGGTCGGTCGGTCGGCTTAGTTTCCTGACGTGTCGGTCGGATTTATCGCGGCTTGCATCGTACTTGGCGTGTCGGGCGCCACTGGTACGTGTCGGTCGGTATTTTTTCCGGATCCGAGTCGGTCGGTGCTTTTTCCGGCCCGAATCGGAATCGACCCCTTAGTAAACCCTGTGACATAATCTGGCTTGGAGACTATAATGCTCATCCCTGTGATAAAGTAGATATACCGGCATGCGGGATGCTAAACGATGATGGGGATTGTGTTTACATTTTGACCATACTGATTATGGTTCTGGGCTAAATAGGCTACTCATCACTAGGAACCTTGTGTTTTTAAATACTATTAGATACCTCAACTGGGCATTTAGACTGTACCTTTTAGTCGTACTTTCTCTTCTACACTTGACTATATTCTGGTCTCTAATTCAATAAGGAAATACTTTTCCCCACTGCAGATTAATTTTTATGTCTTTAGTGACCACGCTGCGTACACCTTTTTATCCCTTCCTTAAAGAAAGGGAATGTCGTTTAAACCTCCCCATAGTACCAGTGATTGGAAGGGTAAATGGGATTGTCTTGAAATGGGAGAAAGTTGACCCAGAGAAACTTTTGGTCAAAATAGTTAGTAAGTGTGCCTCAGAGATAAGGCTATGCCTAGATCCTCAATCACTGATGGAATGGTCAATGCTTTTGAACTGATATTGAGGGAAGTTAAGTCTAATCTCATGCGCTCCACACGAATAGATCCCTAAGATTTGTACTTGGTTTGATAAAGATTGCCCGAACTGCACTTGGAAATCTACATGCGGCCCTTAAGTAAAACCACGTAATCAACATCTGATTACATCTCTACTGCAGGTCTATAAGAAAGCCAGAAGGGTAAGGCAAAACGTTCTAAAAGAAGAATGGTGGGACAGCCTACAAAAAGCTGTTCTAACAAAAGCTCACAGGCATTTTGGTCCGTAATAAATGCACCCTTTTAAAGACGAATTAACCACGTCTTTAGATAGCCATGCTCCTGAGGAGGTTGGGTCACACATTTTGAAGGCCTGTTTGGGGTCTTGGAGGAGGTATTTATTCAGCCTCCGCTTCCAAGTTCGGTTTACAGTAGACGAAACTAAACACGCTCTCAGTCAATGTAAACGTGGGAAGGCACCAGGGCCGGATGGTGTCCCGATCGACCTTTTGAGATAACCAAGACCTTTGGGCTCCGGCTTTTAACTAATGTTTTTAACAATATTTCTCAAATTGGAGCACCCCAGTCGTGGAAAACGACTGTAATTGTCCCAATTTATAAAAAGGGAGATAGGACATTGCCAATCAATTACTGAGCCGATATCTTTGATAGATTCCTCAGCAAAATTAATGGACGGCTCCTTTTAAATAGACTTGAGGTCTGGGCAATGGAGAAGAATATTATTATCCCTACCCAATATGGTTTTAGGAAAGGGAAAGGAACGGTGGACCAGTGTGCCTGAACTTGAACTTGATAATAGCAAAATACACGGCTGCGAAAAAAATGGCCACTTGTACCTCGCCTTCATGGATCTGTCCGCAGCCTTTGACTGCGTGGCACAGCATAGGCTGTGGCAGATCATGGAGGCAATGGGGGTGGAAACCCAGATCATACGTATTATCCAGGATCAGTATAGTGGGGCCTCAGCTTCTGTTCGTTTTGGGAAAAATGGTGAGTGTACGAGACATTTTAAAATTGCAAGAAGGTGTACGCCAGGGGTGCGTTCTTGCCCCCTTTTTATTCTCACTGTATACCAATGCTGTCGAATCTGCCCTAATTGGTACTACGCCAGATGTCCACTACATTAAGTCTATGCAGGTACCACTATTGCTCTATGCGGATGACGCAGTGATTTTAGCTCGTACTGGTAATGCACTGCGTCGGATAGTAAGGGAGTATATTAAATTTATGAACGATCTGGATATGAGAATTAATTTTTCCAAGTCTTTTGTGTTAGTGGCAGGTGCCAAACAGAGGGGAAACAGCCCAATATTCATATTGAAGGGGTAACATGGAAGTGGTAGGCTCTTTTAATTATTTGGGGATTATGTTTAATGGACAATGTAATTGGAAATGCATGATTGAAAATAGGTGTCTGCAGATGGAGAAGACTATTGGGGCCCTTAGTAAATTTGTAAAAAAGATTGGATCAAAACCGATTGAAACTATAAAGAGAAAATCTACCAGGCTAAAAGTGTATCTGCTGCAACGTATGGAGCAGCAGTGTGGGAGATATTGCAGATTGTTCGAAACTACAAATGATTGAGGATACTTTTTGAAGAAGTTAGTCTCCTTACCCAAATCTTGTTCTAATTTTATTTGTCACACTGAATTAGATGTCCCTTATATCTGTGACAAAATCTCTATCTCACCTGTCTTAATGTGGCATTCGATTTGGCGTAAGGAAACTCTTGCGCTGACTAGAGATATAATAAATGATGTCCAGAAGTTAGATGGGGCTAGTAGGATTAGTTGGATATGTTATGTAGAATCCACACTTAAGGCAGTTGGGTTACATGGATTGTATACTAACCCTGTGTGTCATGTTGTTCTGTCTCAAAGAAAGGAGTTAAAATACCAATTACTGTCTAGATTACAAGTAAGGAGGCAGAACGCTAATCTTAGGCTGACAACTGTTAGAATATTTTCTGTTGTCCCAAGTATTACATCACTGGATCCTAATACAACCTATTTGTCATTTGTCACTAACCAGCAACATAGATTTATATTAGTGAGATTTCGGTTAAATTATATGCCTCTGATGTTAGGTTTTCCTTCAAAAACGTATGCACTTTCTGAATTGCCTCTTTGCACATGTGATGATTTATCCATTCAGAATAATCTTCACTTTTTTTGTAAATTTTATCAGGAACAAAAAGAAAAAGGTTTATTATCCCTCTTATACGCAAAATGAATTTTAGACAGTGTCGTGTGGCCCTTTTTCACTTACAGCTATTGTCTGACCCTTTTACATGTTTTTCACTGGCGTCCTTTTTCTTGTCGGCATTGAAGAGGAGAAGATTAACTTTTTAACCTGTCATTTGATACACTTACTCAAGGATGGATTTATGCATAAGATTATGAGATCAACTGGTTTTTATATCATTGGGTTTGTTATGTAAAATTGTAATTATATGATTGTGCTATAATGTAATTGTTTTTAGTATACTTTTATGCCACCATTTTGGTAGGCAAGAAATAAAGTTATTTTGACTT
>CAWUFW010028927.1:0-20168 GCA_963921515.1 Calotriton arnoldi | reverse complement strand
ATTGCTGTTGAAGGTGCAGGTCTAGGCTAGGACAAATGACTCCGTCTTTCTTGGGCAGCAGCGTAGTAGCGGGAAGGCATCCACGACCTACATCTGATACGGGCACTCTATCTATAGCTCCCTGGCCGAGAGAGCTAGCACTTCCTGATGGAGCAAGGAGAAGTGCTCCTCAGTCAGCTTGTTGTAAGTGGGTAGGTGGGAAGTGGACACTAAAGGAGGAGGAGCCCCTTGGACAAGCTGCAAAACAGAAACAGTCGAATGCTTATTGACTTCCAGTGGTGCAGGTGATGGCATATCCTGCCCCCACTGGATGTCCATGATGGCACGGAGGGCAAACGTAACGGGGAGTTTGGATGCTGCAGCTGCAGTGGAGGCGGTGGAGTGTCCTGACTTCTGGCTGCCTGTCCCACGCTGTCTGTGGGAACCGCGTCCTCAGCCAGTGAAAAGATTGCAAACTTGCTGACTGTATGGCGGGAGTGTAAGAGATACGGTTGGAACCCTTTCTGTGGCCACAAAAGAGGTGGAAGGCGTACTGGGGTTGGCGAGGGGCCATAGAATGCCCATGGACCTGACTTCGAGCCCTACTGTCCGTGCTCCCCAGCGCTGAGTCCTCCTTCTCACATAACATATGGGAGCCATCAACGGCCATGTACAGGGCGAGCTTGGACATCCCCGAAAGCCAATAGTTCTCCGCCAGGCAGGGCACCAAGGGCCACTGACAAGGAAATTGCTCATGGAGTCAGCCATGCCCAGCCCCACATCTTATGGTGAACTTGGCTGCATCTCTCCCATCAGCAATTGCCTGTGAGAGTATGGCTCAGGCCTCCTCGAAACCATGGGCAGCCCTGCACGACCGTGTCCCAGATCGTATGGGAGTACTGCCAACCCAGAGGTATGCGGTGGTCACCGATTGCATTGTCAGGCTGGCAGAAGAGAACATCCTCTTCCCAAAGGTATCCAGTCTTTGGATTCCTCATCCGGTAGGGCAGTAGGGAATGCACTGCACTCAAATTTGGACATAGAGGCTTGGGCCACCAAGCTCTCCGGGGGTGGGATGCTGTGTGAGGAAACTGGGGTCCCCTGGGCCGATGGCAGTGGGCAATCGTCCTATGACAGGACCCCCTGTGCACAGCTCTGGACCAGGCCCAGAGAAGGACGTCAGTAAGGGCTTCATTAAATGGGAATAATTGCCCTGTGGGGGCAACTCCCGGCTGAAACACCCTATCAAGATGTTTGTCTTGAAGCTGCTCCCAGAGGGCAGCATAAGGTCCAGGACTTCAGCCGCCCTCCACACCACCATAATAATGTGAGGCACCCTCCTTCGTTGCCACAGTAGGAGAAGAGACCAGGCCAGTGTCTGGGGAGGTCCCAGTACCAAGGAAGGTCAAGGTATACTGTTCCTGGATGTATTGCCCAAATTTGGTTGAAAATAGGCGGAGGAGATTAACTTGAGGCACTGGACCTTACCAGCCTCATATATGTAACAGTGCAGAATGAGATGAGCATGTACTCCTCTAATTGGCATATGTTTTAATAGTCGAAGAGTCCCATTTGGTTGTGTTAGTTTTAGGAATTTTTGTATTCTTTTTTGAACAACCTTTTTGGTTACATCCTCATTTTTCCAAAGTGATATATGGTTACATTGTAAGTAATGCGCAGCAGCCGACACGTCTGCTTTCACCCTCAGTGGTCAGTGGGACCAGGGCTTTCCAGGCTTTTTGTTAAGTAAGTAGGACAATGGTGTTTCCTTTAAAACGTATTAAGTAATAGGTCAGTCATCGAACAGACATAGTAGAAGCAGATATTTCTGCTAGCTGGTGGACACGGCAGTCCTGGGACAATCCTCATTGCTAGCGCGCAACGTGTCGTGCTGCATTACTTACAATGTAACCATTAAGGAGGACTACATGCTCATCTCATTCTGCACAGTGTCTGGGGAGGTGTCCAGAGCCACTAGCATCTGCCAGATTCTCATACCAGGTGTCCTCAGGATCTTATGTTTGATTGCCATAAGGGTCCGTGAGACTCCTCCCACTCATCACTGAATCCAGGCCTGTCATAGTAATAAGGCCCTGGCTTCTATATAGAGTCTGCCACCAGAGCCGGCGTCCGACGACCTTAGAAGGTTGGGAATGATGATGGGGTGCCACCACTGGCGGGGGACAGGCACTGAAGCGGCGCCGCTGAGGGCAGGTCGAGGCTGCCGACCTTCGCCTCCGGATCCGCTCAATGGATCCCTTGGGCCCGACTGGTGCAGAGGGGGTGCCTGCCAGCAGAAGACCAGTAAGGCACCTCCTGGGACCGAAGGTGCCCCCACAGGGGTCAGGCCACCCTGAAGATGAGGTGCATGACTTCATGAAATTCTTTTGTTGGGTGGGGGGGCGCTCGGGCTTCAGGAAACTCAGGAAGGGGTGGAGACAACCCAGGCACAGGCTTAGGCTCCAGCTCCACCACGGAGCTAGGCCTCAAGTCACGACTGCCCCGTGCCTCAATCAAAGACCTCCTCGGCGAAGTCAAAGACCTCTTTGACTTTTTCTTGAGGGCCTTAGCTAACTTCCCAATGACTTGGAATGGGATGGTGATTGGCGGATATGGCCTCACAAACAATCTCGGGACCTTCCTCGAGAGGCCGAGATCTGGAGCGTGCCAAGGTGTTTAACATCTGTCTCACAAATTCTTCAAATAAGGTCTGTCAAAAGTGACTGGGGGCTAGCTCTCTGGATCTGCGCTGACTGCCGCAGAAAGAAAGAACTGACATCAGCGCTGGGTGGCACCTATATAGGCACTGCACACGTCACTTCTGGCGTGGACGATGCCACTGACACCACACGGAGCCAAACGATGCCACCTACCGACGTGCAGGGGTACTGCTCACCAAGAGTTTCTGAATCCAGTCATACGCCTGGGGAATACTTAAGGCACCGGCAGAGCCATAGGTACGGCCCGCGGCCGCCAGCGGCCCGGCAAGCCTTCCTTGGCGGCCCGCGGACCTTGCAGACATCGTACCTGTTTTGTTTTTTAAAAGTGTCAGTCAAACACGCAGGCGCCGGACTCTGAGACTTTGCTCTATGGGGCCCGGCGATTCTTTAAAGACCATTCACTTGTTAATGAGGCTTTGTTGCATTTACCTCTTCTGGCGCCCCTGCATCTGGAGTGCAGATGCAGGGGCGCTAAGAAGAGGTAAATACAACAAAGCCTCATTAACAAGTGAATAGGTCTTTTAAAGACCGTGAAGTACTCGGTGCGGCTGTGTGTGTTCCTGGGAAGCTGTCTCAGCACCGGCTGACACACACGCGGGGTGAGGTGAGAGAGGGTGACAGAGGGAGGGAGAGACAGAGGGAGGGAGACAGAGGGAGGGGAGACAGAGGGAGGGAGACAAAGAGGGGGAGACAGAGAGGCAGAGGGAGGCAGAGGGAGGGAGTCGGGGAGACAGAGGGAGACAGACGGAGGAGAGAGGAGAGAGACAGAGGGAGAGAGACAGAGGGAGTCAGAGGAGAGAGACAGAGAGAGAGAGGGAGACAGGGGGAGGGAGACAGAGAGAGAGGGAGACAGGGAGAGAGGGAGACAGGGAGAGGGAGGGAGAGAGACAGGGAGAGGGAGACAGAGGGAGAGGGAGACAGAGGGAGAGGGAGACAGAGGGAGGGGGAGGGAGAGGGAGACGAGGGAGGGAGAGGGAGACAGAGGGAGAGGGAGACAGAGGGAGAGGGAGACAGAGGAAGAGGGAGACAGAGGGAGAGGGAAGAGAGGGAGACAGGGAGAGGGAGGGAGACAGGGTGAGGGAGACAGAGGGAGACAGGGAGACTAGGGAGAGGGAGACGAGGGAGAGGAGACAGAGGGAGGGAGAGGAGACCAGAGGAAGACAGAGGGAGGGGGAGACAGAGGAGAGGGAGACGAGGGAGAGGGAGACCGAGAGGAGAGGGAGACCAGAGAGAGAGGGAGGGAGAGAGAGGGAGACAGAGAGGGAGGGAGACAGAGGGAGGGAGACAGGGAGGGAGACAGTGAGGGAGACAGACAGAGGGATAGGGAGGGAGACAGAGGGAGACAGACAGAGGGAGACAGACAGAGGGATAGGGAGGGAGACAGACAGAGGGATAGGGAGGGAGAAAGACAGAGGGAGACAGACGGAGGGAGACAGACAGAGGGAGACAGACGGAGGGAGACAGACGGAGGGAGACAGAGCGAGGAGACAGAGGGAGAGGGAGACGGACAGAGGGAGAGGGAGGGAGACAGAGGGAGGGAAAGGGAGGAGACAGAGGGAGAGGGAGACAGAGGGAGAGGGAGACAGAGGGAGAGGGAGACCGAGAGAGAGAGGGAGACCGAGAGAGGGAGGGAGAGAGAGGAGACAGAGAGGGAGGGAGACAGAGAGGGAGGGAGACAGAGGGAGGGAGACAGAGAGGGAGACAGACAGGGATAGGGAGGGAGACAGAGGGAGACAGATAGAGGGAGACAGACAGAGGGATAGGGAGGGAGAAAGACAGACAGGGAGACAGACGGAGGGAGACAGACGGAGGGAGACAGAGGGAGATGGAGACAGACAGAGGGAGAGGGAGGGAGACAGAGGGAGACAGAGGGAGGGAAAGGGAGGGAGACAGAGAGAGAGGGAGACACGAGAGAGAGAGAGAGGGAGACAGAGAGAGAGAGGGAGGGAGACAGAGAGAGAGAGACAAACAGAGTGAGTGAGAGAGAGGGAGGGAGGGAGAGAGGGAGGGAGACAGGGAGGGAGGGAGAGAGGGAGGGAGAGATAGAGGAGGGAGATGGGGAGAGATAGAGAGAGGGAGGGAGACAGAGAGAGAGAGAGCGAGAGATAGATAGATAGAGAGAGATGTGTGTATGTCGGTCTGGTGGCTCAGTGGATCTAAGGCGTCTGCTGCAGGGGCCTGTGTTCAACCTCTATGGTCATAGTTTTTTTTTGCTCTAGCTCCGCCCCTCCCCCACTGACCCCACCCTCACCGGTGCGGCCCTCGGCCACAAACCACACTGTAAATTTGACTCCGAGAGAAAGTTTGTGAGTACCCATGCTCTAAGGTAAGGAATCTGTGGCTAGAAGTCTCTGTCGGCTATGCTTCCATGCGCTGATGGCTTTTCCCTACCTTGTCCTCTAGGCTCATTAACTAAGCTCGCCTTTGTGCTTGCTCTGCCATTTTAAGTCCCAATATGCTCAATTCCTCCTTGGTCCCTGTGCTCTTGCTCTGCCTTTATATGTCCCACGAAACACCCATAGTAATGTTAGGTTATTGGTTTTATGTGTGCCAAAATCACCCTCGAAGTGGTATCCTTAGCAGTTATCTGAGGCACAGCAGGAGAGATGGAAGGCTAAGGAGAAAATATGGCACCAAACATCTATGTTTTTAAGGTGTTTTTTTAATGTGCTGAAATTGAGGGTTAATCTAATATTTTGTGGAAGAAATTTCCAGTAGTAGGAAAGAAGAGGAGTGCAAGCCCATCCATGTTAGGGCGTACCTGCCTTCTATTCAACAGAGCAGATATTCTATTTGTTTCAGACCTTCAAACCCTGAGGGGATCTGTAGAGGAAAGGTTTTCCCCCAAAAAGCGGTGGCTAACAGAGTAGAGGCCTTATGAGTAAGGCCCAACAATTCACATACCGCTGTTTGCACACTGGTAACTAGTGAAGTGCCCTCTAGATGGTGCCCCACCATTACCTGTCCTATAATGTCAGTTCCTGATATGCCTTAATGAATCCCTCTGAAGAAGTTTCTGGACAAGCCTACTGTGTGCTGTGCGCTGGTCCTGTGTTGAGGTAAACTGTATCCTGGATGGGCGCTGCAGCGATCATGCACTCCATTTTCCCAACTCTTCAAACTCGGCCCTAGTGGAGCCCCTCTGTGTTGATGCTTTGCCCTTACCTCTCAGAGAACACGTGTACTAAAACATTTGAGCTAAGGCTAGAGTGCAGCGGGTATTCCCAAGCGTGGTCCCATGCTCACTTTGCCAGTGGTATCAAGCTGAAATTGACCGAAGAGCCCCAACTAGGTCAAAACCAGTCCTTGGGTTGCATTTGTTCCGGTTCAGAGAGGGCCTGGCACGGCAGTTTGGGCTGGACTGTTCCTATTGGAGTAGGGTCAAAGCTGATTTTCATATGGCTGTGTCTAATTGCAGGGGCATTGGTGGCAAGAGAACTGTGGACTGGGATGTGGGCCCGAGTAATTTCCAGTGGCTGAGATTGACCCAAGCACTTCACCCATTACATTTTTGAATACTTCTAAACCTTTAGGAATACCTCGAACAGCACTACCAATATGCTTTAGGGCATCTGCGCCATTACTGTGTAGGACCACATCAGCCAAGCAGGCCATGTCCATCTGCTAAAGACGCCAACAAAGCTAGCCATGCGTCAGCCTAGCCTGTGATATGTTGTCTTCTGTTTCTAGGCCCAGCATACAAGAGGGTCTATGTGTGGGCATGCCCACTTTGCACAGGGAAGATTCAAATCAAGATAAAGTGATGAATAAGTTCAGTACTCTTGTTTGTCCATATAAAACTCAAATGTAAGTGAGAACTGACTTGTTCTGTCCTACCTGTCCCTATCCGTTCTCATCTTGCCCAAGCCTCAAGTGCTGCTGCTTTTCCCTAAGTGTGTCTCTGTAATTGGGGTTACCCGATGGTTCCATGTCATTTGGAGGGCTAGCCTTTCCATTTCAGGACTTTGCTTTTACATATCATTGTCATCCGGTGTACGGTCCAATTGGCTCAAAGAAAATGATGCAAGACTACATCTCCCATAAAGCCCAGAGATGTAAAAGCAAAGTCCAGGAATGGAAAGTGGGGTTCTGGTGACGTGGATCCATCTGGTCCCCCTGCCCTGTAATCTCAGACCCGGGGAACCCTCTGTACTGATAATGAGCTGTACCTCTTCTGAGGAGTCCAGTGTTCTCATGCCCACCCTTACCTGCTCCATGATCAGACGCTCCATCAGACAAGGGCGCTACCGTCGCCGGCACGTCGCAGGTCCAGGTGTGCGTTTTTGTAGTGGCCCTGTTCGCCATCGCCTGGTCCTCGCCGTTCGCCTGCTGCAGCCTTGCCGGCTTTGCGCCTCCGAGGCTGGTACTTGTAGTCAGGATGGTCCTTTGTGCTGCATGCGGAGGCGCTCTGCCCTCCTCGATGAAGGGTCGTTTGTCATTCTCATTCAGTAACCTGTCAGGATAAGTAGGGGGCAATGTCAGTCACAGTGTTCCTACTAGCAACCATCTGGCTAGCCCCACTGCAAGTGGAAATGCTATTGTTATCAGGGTGAAAGTAATTTACTTTATCGACTTGGATAGGATGAATCGCAGAACGGTGCCGGTCAGGATTCAGACGTGACCTTCAGGTTACACATAAATCTCAACAGAAGGCACATTAACCTGCTGAGACACCTTATTGAGAATGGGACGTAGTATTGACCTGTAGGTTACATGCTTATCTTTGCAACACTTGCTCAACTGGCTTTGCTTTCTCACTGGAATAGGCAGTCAGGCAGGTTGGGCCTAGAGCATTCACTGTGTGCTTTGGGCTTTCTTGGGGAGAGGCAGTGTTTTCCCATGTGCCTAGAAGCCATTCTGTTCACACTGTGTGCCTTGAGCTCTCTCTGCTATTATATTTGGGATATGGTATCTATGCCTTACATTATAAGGATACGTACAAGGCTCCGAAGAGTTCCATGACTATATAGAGATACAAGGCCGATGGCAAATTTCCTTTTTAAGGTTATGGAACTTCTAGGTGACTTGCAGTAAGTATTCTTATCATGTACGGCAGGGGTACTTTATTCCTTTTAGTACATGGTCTCACCATCACCTTTCCCACAAACCACTTAAATCCTGTTGTCTAGCTCTTTCGCATAGAGTGAAAGCATGTTTGCAAACATGAAGAATAAAATAGAATCTCTAGTGCAAAATTCAAAACATCAAAAATGGTTAGATATATGTTGAAAAAGATATTTGAATCAGTTAAATGCAAGCCACATTTTTATAAAGTAGTAAACATGTTGCCATAAATAACTCCTTTTCTGTTTGGTCACATACACAGCTAGAAAACCGAGCAGAAGACAGTGCTTTAATTATGCTCCGTGACCTGACCTGCCTTTCCACTGGCTGCTGGCTGTGGAAGTATTTTTTTAGTTTAGTTTTATATAGCGCAAACTCAACCTGAAGGTAACACTTTACATGAGCACCAGTTGTGTTACAGACGGACACATTCATTTTTGTTAGGTACAGGAAGATTATGTGATAGTCCCAGAATCACAGGATGTTGAGCGTCCCTGCCGAGACTCGGAACCCGGTTCCCTTAGCTTCGAGATCGACTGCTACAGCCGTTAGGCCGCATCTTCTCCCCAGAAAGCATTGTGACATCAGAATTGAATTGTAATACGTTTTTACAGTTGGAGTTCTGAAGTCATTTCTTTATAATAGGTATCTGAGTGGCCACAAGTCGCCTTTTACAAAGAAATCAGAGACTGATTTTTATACCGGGATTACAGATCTCCCATGTATTCTATCTCCCAACAGACAGGGGCATGCAGTCTTATTATGCTCTTGGAAACAAGGGTGGTTTTCGGTGCACACTAAGCAGGTGAGCCCTCCACTCTATCCACCCACTGTCGGAATATAACTTGAATCCCCTGAAGCAATACACCCTCACCCCATGAAAGGAAGAGGAGCTGCGTGCTTCCCTCAAGCTTCCCTAACCCCACCCCAGCCCTTCTTTTTAGCTAGACGGTGCAATGGGAAATGTTTTAATTTGGCCAGGATTTTAGGGGCCTGGCACACGATCACAGGCGCAGCGTAAAGTGCAATCCTTGTATCGCCCCCAGAATTATAGGCACTGCTGGGCAAACCCTGTCTTTTTCAGATGTGCCTCTTTTTAGTCACTTCCAGGTTTGATGTGTGGGCGTCACTAGTTCCACGCACAGTATGTTTTGGTTTTTTTCTTATTTGTGTTTTAGGTAGACTGCCAACATGCCATACTTGCGCTGGGAAACGAAGATGGCAGAAATGGACTCTCACTAAAAACAGGGTATGGACGGCCCGTACTATAGGTAGGGGTAGTTGGTTGGGACACTTCTGGGGACTCTGTGATGGGTTGCCTAGAAGCTGTGGAGTTCATCTACCAGCCGTCTGTGGGGATCTTGGGGAGGAGAGGGGCAACAATGTCCCCGAGGCCAGCATGCCCCTCTTAAGGGGTTGGCTGTTTTAGGACTCATCAGCTTATGGCTCTTCGGCTTTTGCAGGTGTGCTAAGATGGTTTGTAGGGTAAGCTCGAAGTCCTTGCTCAGGTTACAGTGAGAGTACTACTCCTTAAAGTGCTATTTAAAGGTCCTGTCCGACTTGTGAGCCGCACCTTTCTTCTTGCGCCCTGCCAACCACCACTCCCTTACAGTACTTGTATGTGAAACTTCCAATTTGGGCCCTCTGGAACCTTGGAATGTTGGAGAACTTGAACCTGTGGTTGGGCTGCTACAGAGAATGGCTGCTCCACTTAGAACGCTTGCCGAGTCGTGGATGTAGAGACTTGGGTCGTAAATTTACATGGTAGAAAACAAGATATTAGTTTTGAGGCACCCTCGTTTGTTTTGAGCTATGACTCCTGCCCCTCCCCCATGTTTTAAGACGTAGCATTTTATGCCCCCCCAACCTCTACCCACAGCTCTGCAGTTCCCCCGCCTGTTTTGACCACTTAACTCACATTTATATTTAGGTAGGGCCCACACAAAAACTTCCCTTGTTTGGGATCATGTCTCCAAGACAGCTGCTGTGCTCCACGCGCCATTTTAATGGATTGCCTCCAGATCTACCAGCCTCTTTCATAGTGAACCATATTGTGCTGTTTTGTGGGGTAGTTCCTTGGTTCCTCCCTTCTGTTTTGAGAGGGTTCTCAGGTCCCCCTTACCATTTCGGAGATGTGCCTCCCAATGCACCAACCTGTATTTGTTAGTCGCCCACCAACTCCCATTCCCTAGATTTTTTTATTTTTTATATAGAACCCTCAGGAACACTCATCTGTTTTGGGGTGTCCCCACACATGGACCTTCCGTTCTATTTCACACATGGAACCTCCATCCCATGGTACTGGATGTCCCCTCAATTTGGGCTTGTCTGATTTGGACGTGCCCACCACAAGTTCTTTCTATTTTAGTGTGGCCTACCGGTTCCTAGCATCTCTTGCCACCTCCTTTGTAGAGTGTAGGCCTACATTTGCCCTCTGTGTTTTGGGAGTTTCCACGAGGTCCCTGTCTGTGTTTGGGGGTGTAGGGGTACCTTATGGTCTTTGCCACCCTGCTTGCACCCCTTCACCAGAAACGCTGCCATTAACAAGCGCTGTGGTGGCTGGCGTGGGACAAGAGAGGCCATACCTCCATAGCTTCCCCAGGGTCTTGCTGAGCTCGGCGTTGTGCAGGTGCGGGTACTGATCGGCCAGCTTGCGACGGGCCGCCTGGGCCCAGACCATGAAGGCGTTCATGGGCCTCTTGACGTGGGGCTTAGACTTGCTGCTGCCGTTGACGCGCACCGGCATGGGTACCAGCGTCCAGTCGTACCCACTCAGCACCTGGCTCACGGCCTCCCGGATGCAGATGGGGAACTTCGTCCTCCGTCCTCCGAGTCCAGCTCCTTTTCACCTTGCTCATGTCGCCGTCGCTGGGGCTGCCAGGTCGCAGGCTGTCGGAAGCTGTCGAGGCGCCTGGCGACAGACACTGCTCCTCTTCCAGACCCCGTCGGGCCTCATCTCCACTTCTGACAGGCTCTGATCGTCCCGCCATTTTGTTTTACTGCCTTTTCAAGAGGGTTTTGGTCTGGTCCTCGGTTTCTGGAAACACTTCCTGTAGGAATAGGAGAAATGAATTCACACTATGTTTAGATATGTTATTGCATAAGTCTCGTGTCTTCTACAAATGTATGCATTGATTTTTTTGCTTCGCATGACTTATCCTAAAATGTAACCTCTTTGTTGATGCTATTGAAGCATAGGTGCTGACCTAGGGTACTTGTTTCTTTATTCTACCACCAACGCGAGTTAAATAATGAAATTTGAAACTATTGATTTGCCCGGATAAAGAGAACAGACCGTATCGTCCTGAAAAGCAAGGGGCACTGACTGCTTGCAGAAATGTGAAAAACAAGTTGAATGCAGCTTCCAATGGCTTTCTTTGAGAGTGAAAGCTTCTCACATAAGTGTCTCCACTTAACTGCAGTTTTGCGCAGTTCAGTCGTCTGTCTGACCTACAGGGTAAGGGACGATGGGGCAGATGCAGGCTGGAAGTAGGCATAGGCTCTGAGTATACTGCATAAGAAAGAAAGGAGACCAAAGTCAGGTAACAAGTCTGTTTTTTCCCCCCAGAAAAGGCCGCTCTCTATCCAGGGACCCTCTAGGCTTTTACAGGCCAGCCCTATTACCAGTTAGTTAAAGCCCAAGACGGGATGAGCGTGATGTAAAAGAACGCTCAGAATTAAATCGAATAGTAGTATAGCTGAACTCCGAAGAAGAGGGGAGATATGTCTGCTTGGGGGCTGTTTACCACAGACGTCTTAGCTTGAGCCAACTACGAAGAAGCCTGAACTCGCTTACCTTGGCGGACTGTACCTTCTCGGCCCGGGGAATTCCACCAGCCCTTACAACACCTCTCAGAGTTGATGTACTGCCCATTTGAAGCCTATATGAATTTTTAGCCCATTTCCTTTTCTGTTCACCTCTGTAGCATGCACCTTTCCGACCCGCACATTCCAACTTGCCTCAGAGGTGTGTGCGTAGGACAGTGGAACACCCCCTATCCCACGCTTTCTGTTACTGTTCCAACTGCTATGTATGCTTTGTGTGTCCTTAGAATAAACGTACTGCTTCTCCATCCGGTACCAATCACCTCAAGGCGGAAGGAGACTCTGGGTCACAATATTACTTGGTATAAAAATGATCTAAAACCATAAGAAAACGTGCACAAACTGCCTTACCCTGTTCTTTTTCCCAATACCCGACATGCTTCCGTATCCCAGCCTTTCACCTTGCTCGATGGCGCAGGTTAGCTCGTACGTGTCTGATGGTCATGGAAACCTTATTCACTAGGCAGTTTGGTGCTCTTAATATCAAGCCAAAATATCGAGGGCAAAAAGATCGACAAATAAGTATGTTTAGATATTCTATACCTGATTTCACATATATCCCTCTGAGATATATATATGTATATATACACACTCACACACACTCACACACATATACACACATACATATAAACACACACGCACATATATACATACACACACACACACATGTATATATATACACACATATATATATATATATATACACACACATATATATATCATACACACACACACATATATACATATATAGCATACATACACACACACATATATATACATACACACACTGTCTCCTAGAGATTCTGGACAGGGAGAAGCAGCTCCCAACTTCCTGGCCAGCAAACCTTGTCTAGTGTTGCTGGGACCTTATATAGTCTGCTAGTGGCTACTACATGTATACACTGATTGGTGGTTGTATCTGATGTTTCTATTGGTTTGAGTTAGTGTCCTCATTGGTTGGGCATTGAGGGTTCTGATTGGTTTCTGGATCTGTGATTCAATCAATGTAGGGTTGGGACTAGGGCTAGGTTATGATTTCTATTGGAAGCAGGGACTAGGGCTTCCTGTTTTATTGGTTGTTGGGACTAAGGTGGAACTAGGACTAGGGTTAGGCCTTTAATTGGAAGTAGCGATTAGGGCTTCTGGTGTTATTGGTTGCTGGACTAGGTGTGGGACTAAGAGTAGGGTTAAGGCTTTCTATTGGAAGTAGTGACTAGGGCTTCCGTCCCATTGGTTGCTTGGACTAGGCGTTGGGACTATTGTAGGGCTAGGGCCTCTATTGGACATAGAGATCAGGGTTTTTGAACTGATTGGATGCTTGGAGTAGGGCTAAGATTGGCTGTAAGGTCCTGATCTCCTATTGGTTCTAGCTTTTAGGGCTAGTGTTGTGATTGGATAGTATTAGGGCTAGGGTTCCCATTGGCTGACGGGGTCACCTGATTACTAGGGGTATCAAAGGCCAGGGTTAGGGGCGTCTCAGCCCGGGCGTTGAGGCTAAGGGCAGAGAGGACAAGGGTGAGTGCCTGTTTTAGTCTGTTAAGGGCGGAGAGGACAAGGTGAGTGCCTGTTTGAGCCCAGTCCGAGACGGGCCAGGGGCCAGAATCTGCCCATCTTCCCATTAATTAATGTGTCTATTACTTTTCTCCTGAAAAAGCATCATCTAATACACTACCCTATTTCACATCCGCTACACTCTATCAATATTTTTAATCTGCATATACTTACCTCCTTTATGCATCTATATACTCTCAATGTACTTATGGATCTATTTATTTATCACTTTCTCTTCTTAATTTATAGCATTTCCAATGCACTACCCTATTTCTCAGCCTATACTTCCCTCAATATATCTTCTAGCCCAACTTTTGACTCATCTCAAACTTCTTTCTACTACTTTTTCCAATTCACTACCCTATCTCACCCTATACATCTATCACTATATCCTCTACACCCACTCTCCCCATTTATCGCAAACGCCATACCACTACTATGTTCCCCAAAATAACCCTTTCTTGACTCTCTCCTGCTCTACCTCCTCCTTGTATCTTCTGACACCTCCTTTACTGTACCAATGCCCAAGACAAACTTTCTAAACTCTTCCCTCTGACTCTTCCCCTCCAAAAACCCTTTTACTCATCAAAAAGCCTCCTCCTACTGCTATGACCTACAAAAAGAACCTTCACTCTTCTATCCCACAACTATCCTTTTCAATCAAAATAACAGATTAGCATGTTCACTTCACTAATCCATATTCCACTATACTAATTCACCACTAATCCTTTATGGGTTCCAGAGTAGCGCGCGTTGCCTCACCAACAAAGCGCTTCAACACCACCAGGGGTAACAGGCGCTATATGAATGCAAACCTTTCTTTCCCCTTCTATCCCTCCATATCTTCTCACTCCAAATAACTGACTAATATCCACACACCAATGACTTTCATATTTCACTATCACTGTATCACCACTAATCCTTTATGGGTTTCACGAGTGAGCGTGCTACTCGCCCCAAAAAAAAAAAGCAATTCAACACCCCATCAGGGGTTAGAAGCGCTATATATATGCAAACCTTTTTTCCCTCTTCTATCCCTCCGCTATCCTTCTCGAATCCAAATAACTGACTAACATATCCACCACTAAAATTTACTTGCATGTTTCACTATACTAATCTCACACTAATCCTTGACTTGGTCCTGATAGCGTGCTTCGCCGAAAAGGCTTCGACGCTCGTCAGGGGTAGTAAGCGCTATCAAACGCTAATTACAATACAATACAATACAATATACACATATATATATATATATACACACACATATATACACACATACATGCATACATACACACACACTTATACAACACACACACATGTATATACATACACACACAGATATACACACAGATATATATACACACACATATATATATACACACACACACTTACATGCATACACACACACACATATATATACATACACACACACACAGATATACACTCATATATACACGTACACACACACAGATATACACACACATATATATATATATATATTATCTACTGGCGGTCGCCAGTAGATAGTTATAGTTACAACCTATTATCCATAGGAAATCCGCGACATTCTATTTGAAATAACTCTCTTGCCGGTTGACGTATCTTCGCGAAATTTTCAAACTTTGTGGCCCGCTCCGGTCCGCTCCTACCCTGAAAGTCTCGGGGATTCGTCAAGCGGGGCCGAGAAAAAGGGGGTCCCAAAACGTGTTTTCCCCATGCACTTTTCCATAGGAAACTTTAGACACGGCTACAGCCTGAACTGCTGAACGGAATTACACCAAATTTGGCAAAGAGGTAGTTCTTGGTTCAGAAAGAACCCTTTTGTTAAATGGTGTAAATCCGTTCAGTAGTTGCTGAGAAAACGAAAAGTAAAAGTTAGTGATATCTATGGCCGAGTAGGGTCCGCGTACCCTCAGCGCACCTGCGCGCACCGTCCCGATCACGAGCTGCATGTTAATTGGTTGTCAGCTGGCTGTCAACATTCCGATTCAGGAAATGTTGGCAGCCATTTTGTCCCTCGGTAGAACCGAGGGACAGAAACAAGTGCATAAGCGCACAAAGGGGCAGGGTAGAAACACCCTGACCCCTAGGTTTGCTCAGGGGGTCCCACAAGGACCCCTGGGCAAAAAAATAAAAATTTTTTAAAATCGGCATGGATGCGCTCAGGGTGCGCGAATCCTGCCGAGAAATCGAGCGCGGTCTCCGCGCCTGACATTAGTGACCCCGGGTGGCCCAAGTCCCGGGGGCATGGTGGGGGATAATTTGATGTGGGGGCCTCAAAGGGCCCCCAAGCCCCGAGGACCGCCACCCCCCGGGGCTTTTTTGAAAGATGGTGCGGAGGGCTCTGAGCCCTCCGCAGCCCGGGGACCACCACCTCCCCGGGGCTTTTTTATTAAATTGTAAAACCTGTGTGGGGGGGCTCAGCCCCCACACGCCCGGGACCGCCACCTCCCGGGGCACTAAACAAATTAATATGGGGGTCCGTTACGGACCCCCAGAGCCCCGGGGACCACCACCTTCCCGGGGCTGTGTACTGAATGGGAGGAGGGCGCGCGGCCCCCCTCCTGGGCCCTCGATGGCCCTGGGGACCACCACCCCCAGGGGTCGGCTCTGCAGTGTCCCGGGGTGCCTACCCGGGACACTGCTGTTTGCAATGACAGGACGGAGCCTCGCGGCTCCCGTCCTGTCATTACAAGCTGCTTTGGATATTGGAAGAGAGAGCAGGAAACCTGCGCTCTCTTCCAATATCCAAGCAGATTGCTTTTCCACATGGGGATGCGCATGTTAGCTGCTCCCATGTTAAGCTAATGCCGGCTCCCGTAGGACACGGGGAGCCGGCGGGACTGTGGGGGATTGGGGACCCCCACAGTCCCCAACGGAGAGGGCCAGCCCCGGGGGATGGGGTCCCCCGGGGCGGTAGTGGTCCGGGAGGGTGGCCACGCGGCCCCCTCCCCAAAAAATGAAAAAAAATAATAAAAAAATGGAAAGGCCGGCCCCGGGGATGGGGTCCCCGGGGCCTTAAATGGCCAGAGGAGGGGGCCACGCTAGCCCCCTCAAAATAATAAATATAGAGGCCATGCCCCCGGGGATGGGGTCCCCGGGGCCAACACAGGCCCAGGGAAGGGGGCCACGCGGCCCCCTTCCCGTTTTTTTTTTTTTTTGTAATTTGAGCAGGGGTAAGGCCCTGTGGGGATAGGGTCCCCAGGGCCCAAAAACAGAAATGGAAGGGGGCTACACAGCCCCTCCTTCAGGGGACACAAATTTTTTTTTATTTTGAAAACGATCGGGCCCGCAGGCCCCGCCCCTTCGTTCACCACTCTGCAAACGCGCCCTGGCGCGTTTGCAGAGGGGAACGAACTCCCTTGAATACTGGGGTCCCTGGGGGCCAACTAGCCCACCAAGGAACCTCCAGTATGCGCATGGGGCTGCCTTGCAGAGAGGTGTACAGAGGCCACGCCCCTTTTACACCTCTCTGCAACGCAGCTCTGTGGCGCTTTGGAGGTATATGGTGGGCTAGTTGGACTCCGGGGACCCTCAGGATTCAAGGGGACTTAATCCCCCAACTTAAAAACGCCACGGGCGCGTTTGCACAGTGGTGAAGGAGGGGCGGGGCTTCAGGTGACATGTGTGCAAACAGGCCCCGTGGCGCGTTTTAAGATGGGAATTACATCCCTTGAATCCTGAGGGTCCCTGAGGCCAACTAGCCCAACAGGTACATCCAGAAAGCGCCACAGAGCTGCGTTGCAGAGAGGTGTAAAAGGGGTGTGGCCTCTCTACACGTCTCTGCAACGCAGCCCCTGGCGCATATTGGAGGTTCCTGGTGGGCTAGTTGGCCCCTAGGGACCCTCAGGATTCAAGGGGACTTAATCCCCCAACTTAAACGCGCCACGGGGCGCGTTTGCACAGATGTCACCACAGGCCCCGCCCCTCCCTTCACCATTGTGCAAATATTCTTCTAAAATCATCCGAAATACGAATTCCGATTTACTCACCTGTTATAAGGAGAGACCTCAGTGCTGCATCTTTCAGCCCAGTACTGGTCCTGAAAGTAATTTTAACCGTACTTACCAGTAACTTGAATTTCCTTCCATAGGATATCATTGCCTGCTTTTTGCTGAAAAAGTTTCTAAGTGTTGATTTTGAAACATACAAATATTCCTCTAAAATCAGCCGAAATACGAATTCCGATTTACTCACCTGTTATAAGGAGAGACCTCAGTGCTGTATCTTTTAGCCCAGTACTGGTCCTGAAAAGTAATTTTAACCGTACTTACCAGTAACTTGAATTTCCTTCCATAGGCTAACATTGACTGGTTTCACTTGGAAATTCTTCTAAGTGTGGAGTTTTGGAACTTTAAAATATTCCTCTAAAATCAGCCGAAATACGAATTCCGATTTACTCACCTGTTATCAGGAGAGACCTCAGTGCTGCATCTTTCAGCCCAGTACTGGTCCTGAAAAGTAATTTTAACCGTACTTACCGGTAACTTGAATTTCCTTCATAGGCTAACATTGACTGGTTTCACTTGGAAATTCTTCTAAGTGTGGAGTTTTGGAACTTTATAATATTCCTCTAAAATCAACCAAAATACGAATTCAAATTTACTCACCTGTTATCAGGAGAGAACCCAGTGCTGCATCTTTTAGCCCAGCACTGACCCTGAAAAGTAATTTTAACCGTACTTACCAGTAACTTATATTTTCTTCCATAGGAATCCATTGTCTGGTTTTCAGCAGAAAAGTTTCAAAGTGTCGATTTTCACAAACTACAAATATTCCTTAAAAATCGCCTGTATGACTTAAACGCATTCTTTCAACTGTTTACAGGAGATGCACCAGTGCTGGATCCAGGATCCAACACTGAGTAACAAAAAGTAACGATAACACTACTTACCTGCTAAGTGAATTTCCTTCCATAGGATAACATTGGTCATTCTATGAGAAAAGTTTCTAAGTGTCAACTTTTAAAATACAATAATATTCCTTAAAAATCACGACTGTAACCAAAACGCTTTTACTCAACTGTTTACAGGAGATGTGCCAGGACTGAATCTAGGATCCAGTCCTGTGGTTAGAAAAGTAATCCATAAAGTAACTAATTGCATTTAACTAGAAATTCACATTGAGCTGAATGTTGCATTGTGTTTGAAAATGTGTTGCCCATTGCAACAACTGTAACTACTGTACTTAAAAGTCTATTGCCTATGTGCAAAGTATTTAAACAAAAGTAATTCATTCTGAGAAAGTATTTTTTGTAATGTAATGTATAATGTAATTACAATGTAATTTAAAAATAAAATATGTTATAAAAAATTGTTTCTAAAAATGTAGTAAATCAGTATTAAAAAAATTTATATAACAATTAATACATTTAAAAATTGTCATTTACAAAACCTTTGAAATTCACTGAAAAAACCGTAGGTTTCAGACATGTTATAGTTACAAATTAGCATTTAAAAAACCTTTGAAATTCACTGAAAAAACCATAGGTTTCAGGGACGTTATAGTTACAAATTAGCATTTAAAAAACCTTTGAAATTCACTGAAAAAACCATAGGTTTTAGGGACAGTTATAGTTAGTTGGACATTGCACTCGTACAAAACCCGTGAAATTCCCCGTTATAGTTAGTCAGCTAACTATAACTCGCGCCCGCAATGCACTGCTGATGACGTCACATATTACATCACTCATGACATGGTCAGTGACATCACTGATGACATCACTGATGACATCTCAAATGACATCACTGATGACATCACTGATGACATCATCCGTGTGATAATTTCATGCATCTTCTCACACCTAATATAACCTTTGATACACCCACTCTAAATTACAGACTGCCATTCGCAAAACCATAGACACTCCAACACCAATAACTACATACCCACACACTGATTCTTAGGTCTACGCACACATCCACTCACTCACCCGTACAGTCACTCATACTTACGGTCACTCAGTACTAGGACTATCATATGCACTCATACTCCTATATAGACACTCAAACACCGCCACTCATCCATAGAGGTACTCACACACCTAGTCAGTCATGCAAATAATTAAACACACTACCATTTACTCACCTACACAGTTATACACACACAAGCTCACTTACTCATACAAATACTAGCACATTCTTACGCTCTTATACAATCACTGATACAAGCACACACTCATCCATACAGCCACTATCACAATCAGTCACTCTAAGCTTATAGCTATTTATATACTCCAACACACATATATACTGCCTTTCACATATGTAGTTACTCACACATGTACCACTGGGACATACATTCACTCACTAACACACTCTTACACACACTTACCCACCCATACAGTCTATCACAGATGCACTCTTGAAACCATCCACCCAGTGAATCACCCACTCACACATCTATGCACAGAGTCGCACACACCCTCCCACACAAACACTCAGGCACCCATACAGATACTCACACAAGCATTCAATAACTCAAATAGACACTCATGTAGCTATTCACAAACACATGCAGCCACTTACACAGCAACAGACAGACGGATACAGACATTCACCCAGTTTAGTCACTAACCCATGCATTCAGTAAGATACGTTAAATCACTCACTTATACAGTCAGTCACGCACCTACTAAATCATCCATACAGACACTTACACACCCACTCATTCTTCAATACGTCTTTTCCTATATATATTAAAAATATTTAAACTTTACAGAAACACACAGTCACTGGATGATGTCATCAGTGATGTCATCAGTGATGTCATTTGAGATGTCATCAGTGATGTCATCAGTGATGTCACTGACCATGTCATGAGTGATGTAATATGTGACGTCATCAGCAGTGCATTGCGGGCGCGAGTTATAGTTAGCTGGACTAACTATAGCAGGGGAATTTCACGGGTTTTGTACGAGTGCAATGTCCAACTAACTATAACTGTCCCTAAAACCTATGGTTTTTTCAAGTGAATTTCAAAGGTTTTTAAATGCTAATTTGTAACTATAACGTCCTGAAACCTATGGTTTTT